>BQNB010004654.1:27764-75544 GCA_026074375.1 Tanacetum coccineum | reverse complement strand
ACATGCTTAAACCATAAAATGTTTTTCCAACTGTATGCTATTCTGATATATTATTGCCTAAGTCCTTTCCTCAAGGCCTCAGTGCCATGAGCTTAGACGCAATAATACACTATTAATACTGCTTTCCATGATAATTGTATTCGTTGCAATTATTACCATCATATTAACTTGTATTCAACCATTTCAAACACTTATGGGTATATAACAACTAACCCACTATTTATGATGACTTGTATTCACACTATTTATCATAAACCTATGAATCTCACTCAACCTTTGTGTTGACCCTTTTAGCATGTTTATCTCAGGTAATTGAGCAACTTATGGCACAGACTTGAAGATGGCTAAACTTGTTATCATTCAAACTTTATGTTTCTAGATTTTGGGACCTCCTTTGTAAAACTCTGATATGATATTGAATGATAACAAAATTTTCCAAAAACATCTCTTTTGAGTCGTTTTCTATGATTATGATTGTTGTACTATGAAGTAATACCCCAGATTAGCTTCCGCTGCTATATGTAAAAATAGGGGTGTTACATACTTGGCCATTTGCACCAGAAGCTCTTATATGAAATGATGCCGGGTGCGATGTTGCGAATGAATGAAACCATACAAATAACAAAGTAAACGGCAATCAATATACCCTTTAAGGGCGTCTAATTGGGACTTCAAAAGAAACTAATTTATTTTATTAATTTATCATCTTCCTAACACATAAACCTATAACAATATTTTAAAATTGTTGAAATAAGTCATGTTGACTTGTCAACCTCATTCTTGAGGGACTGTTTATGTATTTAGGTCTAATTCTTTATCTTTGTGCTAGTTGTGTTGATCTTTATTATGCATGGGGTAAAAGTGTTAAATTTGCATTCTAAAGGTCTATATAAGTCGGTGCTTAGCTGGGATTATGGTTACGTCTTTCATTATCAAACGTCTCTTTCTCTAACAATTCAAGGTCTCTTTCTCTCTCAAGTTGTTAGTCTGTTAGTCTGGTATAATTAGATCATCATGATCTAAGTTTTTTAGTCTTATTCTGGTTAGGTTTGAGAGTTGTAGTGAGGTGATATTGTAAGTGAGATCTTGTATAGTTAGTGTTGCATTCGTTTAAAGGGACAACACAGATTTACCTTGTATTGTTCTGGTAAGCACACATTTGTGGACTTATCTTCTGATTTTTAGTGGTAATAAAAGAATCACCAAGGGGTGGTTGGTTGGGTGATTATATATGGTGTTTGAGTATAGATCTATAATTTTTACATGGTATCAGAGCCATCAATCACCTAGATTGATTAGTTCTTAATCGATTGGAAAAATTAGGGTTTTGGTAATTTAGGGGTTCTTGATTCTGTTGGTCGATCTGGTGTTCTGGTGGTTGGATCTTGCTCTTGGATGGCTTAATTGGTGTTTGGTGGCGGTTTTACCTTTGGATTGATCGATTAGGGTTTTCCTCTTGAAACCCTAATTTCTAATATTTGGGGGTTTCTGGTTCTTGGTGGTTGTTGGTTGATTCTAGGCTGATTCTCTTCTTTCTTGACTAAGTGAATCAAGAAAGGGGGAGTTTAAGTCTTCTGCTATATTCTTGCTACTTGAGAGCTCTATAACACCTCTCTTCTCTCTTTTTCTTGCTTATATTGTCTGTTGTCTTGTGTCTGCCCTTGACCTGTCACCATTTGAGTGGTGTGGAATCTTGGGAACTAGTGTGACAAAGCAAAAAACACTTAGAGAAGCAATCTCTGGGGAGTAATACAGTGAGATTAAATAAACACAGTCTTTTGTTATATTGTTATCACCAGTAGTTTAGTTTATATTTAGTTTAATAGCTAAAACCAACCACCTCTCCAATATATGATTTTATCTGCTTTCATAAAATATAAAAACACAAAAAGAATCTTCCCTCATCCCTTAGAATTCTGTTAGACCGTGATTAAGCCTTCCCAACCTATTCCCCTAGAGAACGATAACAACCCCGGAGTCTTGCCTATACTACTACTACAACGGTTAGGTACTCTGCCTAGGGAGTTGTAAAACTTCGTGTAGAAGTCTTACGAAGACCGCACCAAGTTTTTAGTGCCGCTGCGTGGGGAATAGTTAAGTTTTGATCATAGTTTAGCTTAGTTCTACTTGCTTAAATCCTTTCAAGTAAGATTTAATTTCCGCATATTAGCTTTCTTGTAGTCTATCTTTTCTTCGTGTTATTTGTTTCATAACCCATTCTCGTCAACCACCATGGGAGACGAGAATCCTATCCGCACTCTAGGAGACTACTCCAAACCTAGCCACGAGGGCTATAGGAATACCATCGAGCTCCTCGTAGAGAACAATGTGGTACCTCTTCGATCCGACACCATCCGGTTGGTGAAAAACGGATGCTCATTCCACGGATTTCGGTTCGAGGATCCAAACCAACACCTTAAGGATTTCCTTAAACTTGTGGACTCACTTGACCTTGATGGTGAAAATAGGGAAAGAACGCGCCTGCGTTTATTTTAATTTTCCCTTCGCGATCAAGCTAGCAATTGGCTTGAACGTCTTCCAGCAGGATCCATCACCACATGGGAGGATCTTACTACCCGATTCCTTGCTCAATTCTTTCCATCAGGAAGGACCGCAAAACTCCGCAATGATATCCTGATGTTCCAACAACATCATGGAGAATCTTTATCCGAAGCATGGACTCGTTTCAAGGACTTACTACAAAAAGTCCCTCATCATGGCATCGATCGTTGGCTTCAAATCCAAATTTTTTATGATCATGTCTCCTTTCATCTTAAGTGCGAGATTGACCGCGCCGCCGGCGGCAAACTCCGCAATAAGAATGCCGACGAATCTTGGGAAATCATTAAGAACCTCGCTCTCTACGACCATGAGGGCTGGAATGACACGAAAGAATTCGTCAAGCCGGTCAAGGCTATTTCTACACCTCAAGGCATCTCAAAAACACCTGACCGAAGACTTCTTGAGCTCGAAGACCAGATTAACTTCTTACTAAAGGGATCGCGACCAACCCCTAGGAGCTCAACACACATCCCTCATGCTTATGCCGATGCAGTCTATTCCAACCCTCGCCCGCAAAGCCATAACGAGCCACCTAAGCTGAATCCCTTTACTTTCCGTGAACGTACAGGTCCAAGCCCTCAACCCCAAGCATTAGGAACTACTTTTGAGGCTCGAGTAAGGGACTACATGGCAGCACACACCGAAAGAATGGAAAGATTTGAGAATGCCATTTTCAAGCAACGCGAGGAGATCAATGACAGAATGACTGAAATGTTCGGACTTCTCAAGGAACTCACGACCAGCAGAACCCCTGAGAAAGTATTGATAAGGGAAGAAGCCAAATTCCCCGTCACCAAGAACGTAAACTCTATCTCTCTAGCAAGAGGAGAGGAAGAAAGGAGTGACAAGACGGATGAGACACTCGACAACACTGTAAAACCTACCGTAACAGAAACGGAAATACCAGTGAAGGAAGCCGAAAGGAATAATGAAACTAAAAACAAGCCGATAAAAAAGGCTGAGGAGAAAGAAGTGGTGGAAGTACTCAGTTCTCGGCCTGTAGAATATTATCTGAAGCATAGGATTAATGAAAAACTAATCGAGGGACTAGTCGATAATAATAGGTTCAATGACTCTCTGTCTAGGGCCCGAGTTGGGAAGGTAAAGGGAAAGACATATAATGTGTTACCTCGGGGGCCTGTTTATGAAGCGATCCTCAAGAAAAAGATAACAAAGAAGGAGGACATCGGAGGGAATTTCGAAATACCTTGCAGCATAGGGGGCCTTAAGCACATGAACGCCCTCGTCGATCAAGGGTCCGATGTGAACGTCATGCCCTACTCCACTTACATGAAACTTACCGACGAAAGGCCTGCTGAGACAGACATTAGACTCTCACTAGCTAGCCACTCGTACATTTACCCTTTAGGAATTGCTGAGGACATATTAGTTGAGGTCGCTGAACATGTATACCCCGTAGACTTTGTGATTTTGGATATCAAGGAAAACGAAAAGAGGCCTTTCATCTTAGGAACACCATTCCTGACAACGGCCAAGGCCGCAATTAAGTTTGATAAAGGCACCATAACTCTAAGATCTGGAAAGAGTAAGATAAGTTTTCATAGGATACCTGATTCCCCCTGTATGACCGAGAAAGGAGTCAAGAATGACATAGAGCCCATAGCCCCCACTATGATTGTGGATAGGCTAGTCCTGGAATGGGAAGAAAGGATAAAGCTTCACTTGGAAAGAGAGATGGAGTTCAACCAATGGAGGAGCAAAAATTTCAAAGGTAAGCATCCCACTCTTATTACAACCAAGGGAGGAATGTAAGGCAAAAAAGAAGTCACGTGAGAACGTGTGAGTTCGAGTCTAACTACAAGACTCGTAAAATAAAGAAAAGCGCTTCTTGGGAGGCAACCCAATTTTACTTTTCCCGCACATTAGGAGTGTCATGTGTTTTATTCTTTTTATTTTATTCTATCATGTTTGAACCCTAATCTTGTAATCATGCTTTGTTTTGTTTTTAACCTCGTCTTAATTTCAATCAAAGGTATTTTGCAAATAATAAGTGTAAGGGAATTTATCCGGTTTTTGAACCAAGTTCAAGCATGTTAAATAAAATATTTAGATTAATTCGCGTCAGTTTCGAGTCATATGAGTAAATTGTCAAATCTCAGGTTTTATGCAGCTATTTGTACAGGAATTAACTTATGGAATCAAGTGCATGAAATTTTTCATCAAAAACAAAAATTTCGTTTTCACAGAGTGTGGAGACGGCGTCACGATTTACACGCGACGCCGTCACCACAACACCTGTGACGGCGTCAGGATATCCCTGACGACGTCAAACGCCCAGGTCTAGAAAACTTAAAGTTTTTAATTATTTTTAAAAATAAAACTTGCATAACAATTAAAATATGTACTCTACTGTTATAAACTTGCAAAACCAATGAGTTTAACAATTATCTCATCATATCTTTACTGCTTTATAGAGTCAACCCTAAACTCACATTGTATATTATTATATCGCACATTTTATGCTTGGTATAATGTCTTTATCTTTGATTACAAGTTATATTTGATGAGAAGAAGCTTGAAAGTTCTTAAGAAGTTTTATTGGATGATTCTTGGAGGAGGATTTAACCAGTTATCGCATGTTTCTTCTCCATTATTAAGCAAACCAGGGGAGTACTAGTTTCTTTTCCTTGTTTTCTTATCTCTTTATTCGTTTTTATGGGTACTTTTATAGAACATTAGGGACAATGTTCAACTTAAGTGTAGGAGGGGAAAATAAGCCTTAGAAACTATTCTTTCATTTGTCATTTGCTTTGTCCTTAAAATGATGGGTAATATATCAAAACATAGCATAAGAGGTAATTTTGACCCAAATTTAATTTTTTTATGACACATACCGACAAAAACCGAGTATTAATAGCGTCTCATGGATATGAATTTATATTACTAGCAAAAAAACCCTCAAATTCTACCCCTAAATGTGAGGTTCGCCCTTAGATATTATACCTTTAGCTTGTTCGAGTTAAGGAGTGAGCAATCATGTGTGTCTATTCTGTCATTACGGATGTGTATGCGTGGTTTTGTCGCCTTTTCTGGAACATTGGTATTGGTTACTTTAGGATTATGAGAGTGTACCGGTAGTATATTAAATTCTAGAACTTGTTTTTGTGATGCATCCCGAGACCGCATAGTAAGTATCTCATTTTTTCGCCTACGTTTTTAGACTCCATTCAATTTAGTACCTCTGTTAGGCTTGGTTCTGAAGTATATAAGGCCTAGCCCGACATTCATTTTTATATCGTGTTATCAGGATCAGTTATGGCATGTGAGCATAATTCATGTGTGGTCTCATTTGTTCGTTTGTCCTACGGATGTGTATTCGCTCTATACCTTTCATGCTGTTGGTCTTTTATCGCCCTATTTTCAGAAACATTGGTATCTTTACTTTAGGATTTATGAGACCGAGAGAATATTTTTGTCAGTTGTGTATTTTGTTGATATTTGTAACCAGTAGTAGTCAGTTGCTGATTTGCAGCAAGTATAATATGTGGCTTATTTATTGTTTTCCGTCATGATTGTATTACCAGTCAAATTGATAGTATATTAAATTTTCTTTAGAATAGAATTTGTCTTCCTGAATGGTATTATTCCTGTTCTTGTTCATTTGTGCACTAGATTGGACAATTACGATGAGTCGACGGTTATTTTTTTTTGTCATTATGTATTGTCAGCTGGGAGTTATGTTTTTTTTTTTTTTTTGTTACGTCTTTGTTAAAGTCTTGTCTTATTTCTTATTTTTTTTTTCTTCTACCTCAGAGACCCGTTACCCGAAACTAGTAAGTTGTTTAAGTTTAGTTTTAAGATTTTTTCCTTAATAAAGATTTTTTGGCCATTCAGTGTTTTATGGATTCTTTCTTTTTACTATTCCGTTATTTAGGGTATTTAACCCCTTATGTTTTTTAAACTTCTTGTTGTTCTTGTATTGTAATTAGTTTATGATGTCACATTCGAAGACACCTTTAATAAATTTATCCCAATCATAACAACGCCGCTTTTTGTCCATGCACTCATTATTTTTTTGTTAGTTGCAGGATTCCCTATAGTAGTACCTGAAGACACCTCTACTATGCCTCTACCCTTTTTCATGGTTTCGTTTTTAATTTACATGGTTATTTTCTTTTCATTTTCCTTTTCATTCTTCTTCCATAGTATTATATTTCTTTTTTTTTTCTTATCTTTTTTAAACAGACTATTAATGAAGAGCATGAGAGCATTGTCACCCTTATAATAAATTGTTGCACCGTGTGTGTTCGCACTTATACTTCTTAGCCTACATTGTATTGTATAACTTTTAGTACATTATTTGTGTGTTTAACCCAAGTTAATTGTAGAGAATGTACACGTTTAGCTAAGTCCTTTATCCTTGTAAGTACTTCGTTTTTTAGGAGATTGATGATTATGTTAGTATTTATTTTGCAGAAGAAAGAAAACAGAAAGAAAAGTTAAGTCAATACCACCCATGTGTTTGTTAGATGATGTCTCATTGTTATTTTGATCCACCTCAAAATACGTGTCATTAGTTAGATTGTAAATTATAGAATAGATATGAGATAGATGAGATAAAAAGCTCAAGTGTTATGGCGGATTACCCATAGTCTATGACCAACCCTATTGTGATGTATTATGTTAAAAAAAATAGAAAAGAAAAGAGATTGATGTAGAGTTGTGTAGAGTTTGTTGATATCTTTGAGAGTCTTGGCATAGCAAATCCCAAAAAACCAAGCGGTGCATTAGTTTTGTTTAAATAATTTCTAACCCTTTCATCTCTAACTTAACCCAAAGCCTAACCGCCAAATGTTAATCTTATGCTGGTTAGGTTTTCTCATTATATGTTATTAACAACTACACTCAACAAACATTAATAAGACCTCTTTAGATAGTTAATGAATATACTTTGTCTGTTCCAAGCGGTGGTGACGGTTTGATCCTTTACCAAGCCTATGGTAAGTTATATGCTTTGTGCAAGGTAATGGTGTTGATTTTCCATTTCCTCCCTCGTTTATGTTATTAATTTAGCTTATACACACCTGAGGAGAAAGAGAGAATCCCATACACTTATGTGTGGTGCATTAGTGCTATGCTTTTCGTGCTTTTAAATCTACGAGGTCTAGAAGGGTGTGTTTGTAAACAATACTTTTTAAAGAGTATGGTAAAATGATCCTCATTTTGTTTTGTCTAGGTAGAAAAGGCCATTTACTAGAGACAAGCAAAACCATTGTTGTTGTAGTGTATTTGATGAGGTGTTATTTTATACACTTTTTCGGGGTCATTTAACCCCCTAAATCGTGCAAATATGCCCAAAATAGGTACTTAATCGTTCACTGTTTTAGGTATTTAGTGCATGTTAGAAAGACAGGCATTTAGAGGAAATACCGACGTGACTTGGGCTCATTTAGACGAAGGAATACGGGACACGACTTACGGACCAACTCCAAGACTCTTGAAGATTTGCTGCCACATCGGCTAGAGGTCGGCGTCACCAACTCATACAACGACGTCAGTAAACCCATTTTGTGACGGCGTCGCACAACCTTTCTTTGTGTGTGTGTGTAGGCTCGCATGATCTCCAGGCCTAAGATCTAGATATTCTCTTTCCACGAGGCGTCCACAATTAAACTCGCGACGCGTCGTAACTGATTTATCTATTTATACTAAATCCGTTTTTAAGGTTTTAAGTGTGTGTAACTTTATAGAGTGTAAAGAAAAGGGAACGAAACTCCGAGTTCATTTTTAGCAGCTTTGTTAGGGACGATTTTGGGCCCTCAAAAAACTCCTATTTGTACTTTCTTCAGAATTCATGTTTTAATCAAGTTAGACTAGTCTTAAATACTTTCAATAGGTCTTGTTGTGCTGATTGCGCTTATCCGATCTGACCCCCCTTTCGCATCTTTTAACCCCACATCTGTGACTCGCATGGTTGTGGCATAAATTCCTTCTATTTTTATTTATTTATTGATTGTATTATACTAGAATGTAGATCTTAGTGGTTATTTGCGTTAACTGTGGATGAATATGCATGTTCAGGTCTTAGAAAACCAGGACTTTTGTCTTGTAGCGTTGTTGATCCCTTTGATTATGTCTAGAAAAACATGATTGTGTAGAAAGGATATCTATTAGGTAACAATCTACATTCTATGCTGCCTTTTAATTTTGGTTGATCATCTCTTCTTAATATATTTCAAATGCATTTAGTTATACTCTATGGGGGTGGATTTCTGAGTAATGTGTGTTTCTTTCGTAATACATTTTTTTACTTGTGTTTTGCCTAAGAAAATATTAATATTGACGGCGTGGGGTTCGTGTAATTTCGTATGGACTTTGGAATACGTGACATAGATCATCGCACATGTGTCTGACAAGAGCCAACAACACTGGTGAGAACAATTTAGGGAAGTTTAGTACATGATATTAATGAACACAATTTTTTATTATATTGTGTTTATCACGCTAGTAGCTTAGATTATTATTTAGTTGTAATAATGATACAACCAACTCCAAACCTGTGTCAACATTATGATTTACATGCTTTCCCTATAGAAATTAAAAATACACAAAAAATAATTTCTTTCAACTTCTTTAGAATTCTGTTAGACCTTTGTGATCAAAGCTGTATTTCCTCACCTTTTTCCCCTAGAGAACGATAACAACCCCCAAGTCTTGCCTATACTACTACTACAACGGTTAGGTACTCTGCATAGGGAGTTGTAAAACTTCTTGTAGAAGTCCCTTACGACAACCGCATCACGATGCAATAAAAGGGATTAGTCTCTTTGGTGCCACATGGAATGACTACTCTCCAAGACCCTTACATAAAAATGAAAAAAGGTTACACCTCATGTTCTAAGCTTATTATGACTTCGTTAATTCAAGTCTAGAAACTTAAACAAGTTATAAAATCAAGCTAATAAATATTACACAATTTTTTATAAAGTTCAACCAGCACATAGACTAACTCAATAAGTTTTTTTTTTTGAACGACAACTTTATTAAAAGAACTAGTAAGGAGCTAGAAAGACATTACAAAGAAATAAGATAGGGGATTTTTAACCAATACTCCCAAGAAAAAACCTTATTACATCTACTAGAACACCATAAAAAAGACCAAGAAAAATTCAAATATTCTTTTAATCTCGTTGTTACGTGCGGACAGAAAAAAATCTTGTTACATGTCAACCTTTAATTTCATCTGTGGGAAATTATATATGATGCATTGTTTGAAAAAAGACATACAAATTTTTAACTTTAGGTTACTTTGTTTACGGGTGGTGATTTGCACACTCAAAATTTTTATTGGGACACTCACAGTACAAACAATTAAAGCACAATAAAATATTGTACAAGTATGTAATGCACATAAGAGAGTGTCCCAATAAAAAAAGTGAGTGTGCAAATCAATTCCCTTTATTTAGGCTCTTCTTGATTATCTTAAGGGGTGTCTGGTTCGATGGTGTACAAACGTCATTGGGGAACGAAAAAACTCAACCTTCATGTCGAGTTTGAGTAATGTCGGTGTTTTTTGGTTTGATTACTAATTTTAAAACTTAAACCTTTCAGCTAAAGTGAGGTGAACGATTTTTAAATGAATGAAATCAAATCTCATTTCCATACTCATAAAACAAACCAACATGTTGTTAATTTATCATTTCATTCACTACCTCCCTAATAATACTACTAGTAATAACTAATACACTCTCTTCGGAAAAAAACAACAATAACATGTCATTAGAGTTGTGGGTCCCACAAAAACCCTCCGGAAAATATATCACTCACTCACAAAAAAAATAAAAATGTCATTGGCATCCGCCACACTACCAACGGAAAAGCGTATAACGCGAGACAGACATCAAACCTCGTGTCATAGGCTCTGGCGTCGTCAAGAACAGGCCATGACGTGGGTGATTTTTTTTATTGGGTTATGTGTGCGTAAAAGGTGTCCTATAATGCGATATTTTTTGTTGAGTTTAAAATTTTGGTATCATAAAAAAGTGATGATTGTTGTTAGTTCATTGATTCAAATCTAATCTCAATCATAGATTGTTTAAACGTAATATCTTTTAGATTTTTTTTTTTTTTTTTTTTTTTTTGCATTATTCACCAATGGTGAATCACCATTGTCAATTTGAATATTTTTAACATTTTTTTTTGCAAAGTTGCATTTGCAAAAAAGTTCAAATGTTTACATTGAACAATGTAATATATTGACGCCTAAAATTACATGCCACTTTTAATTTGGCATGTCGTATTTACACATCCCGAATGAATAACCTTATCAAGTGTGTAGTTACAACTCTTCATTATTAATCTGACCAAAATAAAACGTAACTTGAAAATCAAACTTGATAGCTATGAAATGCTTAAAAACAAACACTGTGTAGTCTCCCTCACTTTGCTTTCGGCTATAGCTTAAATCACAAAAAAAGAAAAGCACTTCTTCCCCATTTCTTTCTTTATCTTTTACTTTATCAAAGCAACTTTAATACAAATTTACATATTAACACATACATTTAGATTCTATAACCATACGACACCGTTCCACACCATTTTTATGTCAACAAACCTCAAATCACATTTTGCTTTTGTCCTTTTCTTTTCTTTCTTGTTAACGTTGGTACTCCACGTCAGCGTCAACTCATCAATCTTTCAATAACACCCATCAAAACTAAAACATTCTCTCCAACAAAAATACCAATAATATGTTATTGGTGCCTTTGGGTATCAAAAAAAAATATCCACTCACTAAAAAAGAACCAACAACACAAGTTGTTGCACTGGCTGAAAGCAAACGGCGCACGAGGACCGGTGCAATTGTCATGCCAACAGCGGCGCCATTGGTCACAAAAATGGGTGAATGACGGGCGTATGACTGCTGTACCCAACCCGCTTAGTCATGTTATATCTTGGTGGACTAATATACGGGATTTTAACTCGCTTGACACACATATTCAAATTGGATAAAACTTTGATTTTTCAAAACATTAGGTTGGATACCTGGATGTAATAAGGAGACCTCAAGAATACATTCATCGCCGTCACATCGGTTTAGTCTTTTTGCAGTCAACTTTACCACTAAAACATACCTCATAAAAACCATTTAATAAAAACAAACACACATAACGGACGTCCAAGACTCGGTCGTCCATATGAGTTCTCTTTTATTTGATCAAAGACGCGTTGTGCATAGATAAATGTAGCAAAAAGTCTTAGAAGGCTTATTACGCCAGGTCTTAACGGGACCGGTTAAGAGTTTTTTTTTTTTGCATCTATACACCTTACCTTAGGTTGTGCACTATGGTTCGGTCAAACATGAAGGTCTCGGTCGGTCGGCGTCGGTCGACTTATAGTGGGGAAGTTGGTCGGCGTCGATCGTTGGTCCTTGTGGGTCGTTACCACGATCGGTGGTCGAGCAAAGAAAATTTTCAGCGGCTCCTTTCATTTAATATTAAAAAAAATGAAAGTCGTCTTATAGTGGTAAAAAGTCGTCTGTAAATCGCCGGAGAAAAAAAAGCTGATATAGCAAAAAAAAAATAGGTCGCTGGTGGTCACGAGCAGCTTTACAGGCTTACCCATTTTACTTAGCAAGAAGCTTTTACAGGCTTACACATTTTACTTAGCAAGAAGCTTTTATCCTCTTCTTATCATAAGTTAAAGAATAAGTGGGCCCCAGCAATGTTATTCCAATTCCCTCCAAACTTTAACTTTTCTTGGAATATGTGAATTTATTACCTCATCAACACACACTTTTCACCCACTCAATCCAACTTCTTATTGTTTGTTTTATTTGTATGAAATATTCAATCTTCTTTATATAATATGTTTTTGTTGATTACAATGAGAGTTTGAACTAGTCTTTTGAAGTTGGTTTAAAGTATATTTCTGTTAAGTTTCAGTGAATGTGATGTGGGTCTTTTTTAATTCACATTTTAACCATTAAGAAACAGTCTTTGCATATCTTTTTTACTGTTTTAGTTGACTATAATGTGTTTTGAATGATTCTTTGATATGGGTTTGTGTTAGTTCTACTGAAAGTTCAGTAATTTTACTGTTTTTGCTGGTTATAATGTGTTTTGAATGATTCTGTGATATGGTTTGCTGTGACATTACTTGAAGTCTAGTAAATTTGATGTGGGTCAGTTTTTGATCACATTTTAACCGGTGAGTATCAGTTTTTACATATCTTTTTTTTTTTACTGTTTTTGTTGGTTAAAATGGGGTTTGAGTGATTCTGTGATATGGGTTCGTTTTAATTTTACTTAAAGTTTAGTAATTTTTATGTGGGTCTGTTTGTGAACACATTTCTGCGCGAAAAAATGGAGGAAGAAGAGGGTTCCAGTGTGAGGTTAGTTCGTTGCCCGAAATGCGAAAATCTTCTACCTGAGCTGCCAGAGTACTCTGTATATCAGTGTGGAGGTTGTGGTGCTGTTCTTAGAGGTAACCTTATAAATCTTTACTTTTATTGTTTTACCCCATTTGTGTGTTTATGGATGCATGTATCTGAGTTTGACTTTTGATAGTCAAATTGTGTAGTTTTTAGTTACTTTTAGCTATAAGTTATGTCAGAAGAGTGTTTATAATAAATTTGTGTAAAAAATGTTGCATGTTAGAACACATTTTGAGCTAACATCAACTAGGATGTTGGTTTTGAGATGCATGTATCTGATTTTGACTTTTTGATGGTCAAATTGATCAGTCTTTAACTCCAGTATGTTTAAAGTTGTGTTGATTGAAAGAAACTTGGTAAATGCATTGATTCATAAAGAATTGATTTACTGTTAGAAGTTAGAACACACTGTGAGTTGACAATCAACGAAGAATTTAGATTTGGTAAGTAGTAAGTTCGACTTTTGCAAAATCAAAAGTTGACTTTATAATCAAATGGAAGTGGTTTTGTATGGTATTGTTACTACCTTGATATTTGATTATCACTGTGCTAAATTACCCCTTGGCACTTCGATTTTTTTCTTTTTGTGTGATTCATGTGAATTGCTTTTTATATATTCGATGACGTTATATGAGCATAAATGCACAAGTTTTACCTAGTTCTTGTTCAGCAATATGATCTTTAGCTGCTGTTAAAAAAACTTTCTTGAAAGAATTTTGTGTAAATGTGATGTATGTGTTATGTTTTCGATAATCCAGGAAAACAATCGACTCCAGCCAGTGGAAAAAGACCATTAGAAAAGTATGACAGTGAGAATGGTACAAGGGTAGAATCGTCCACGAAAGATAAAGTTAGTTTAGATTCTAGTTCTCGAGTTGAGAGAGAGAGTGATGAATTTGAGCTTGTAAGAAGGCACGGTAGAACCGTCCACGCAAAAGTTCCAAACTTGACACCTAGTTCTTCATCAAGAAAGGAGAAACGTGAAAATTTCACCGATTCTGATCAAAGTAGAAGAAGAAGGCTTGATTTTGATCAAAGCAAATATGGCGTGTCAAGTGAATCTCAAGACATTAGACACCCTTTTGGGCCAATTAGGTCACGACCTGTTGGGATTCATAGGAATGCAAGTACATTCGAAAAGGGTAGATTTGGGAATTTACCATATTCAAACGAAGGTCCTTCAAGTTCTCACTTAGGTAGTTATAGCAGCTTTGGTGATCGCATAACAAACCATGGTAATTTACACGAGTTTTCAAGGGTTCAAAATTTAGAAAATGATAGAACCGAACTTCTTAAGAAGCTTGATGACTTAAGAACTCAACTTAGCAGATCATGCAATGTAGCCGAAAACCCAAATGTAAGATTAAATAATTCCTATCCTTGGCCACATCAGCCTCCACCAATGCCGCATCAGCCTTCCCATCATCAATATCTACCTCCAACATACCATGAACCTTTTCATAGCTATAACCAAGAACCAATTCTTCACCGAACCTCCTGCTCTTGTTCAGAATGTTACAACATGAACTGGCGGCCGATTCCTCCAAAGGTCCGTCCTTTTCCGTCTTTTAACACTCGGGAAGCCAGCCACTCCCTACCTGGACCTTTGACTTATGGTCCACGTCAGCTTCCACGACATCATGTAGGTTCGTTTGGAGGGGACCTTGATTTCGGAAATGGTAGTTTTGGCAGAAGATATCCAAGAAGACGGGTAATTCTAAGTCATGAAGGTGAAAATGTATCTCGTCCTATATCAGGCGGGGCCCCATTTATAAGCTGTTGTAATTGCTTCGAGGTACTTAAAATTCCTAGGAAGCTTAGATTGGTGGAAAAGAACAATCACAGGACGATAAAATGTGCGGTCTGTTCTACTTTAATATCTTTAAGACTCGAGGATAACAAACTCGTTGCTTCAGTTTCTTCACCTATAGTACAACAAAAAGTCGATGCAAAAAGTTCAAACAGAAGCCGTCATAGCTCTCTTGATTATGATAAATGTGGTTATAATTTTCAGTTGACGGATACTGAACAGACTCTATCAACCAGTGGAGCTGAAAAGAGCAATGAGCAAAGCCCTGACAGCGTATTAGAAAGTCAAAACGATGAGTTGACTAATAATGACTTGGGTAGAAGTCAAAGATCCAATCAGGAAACGGCTATTGTTGATGATAAGTCTGTTGATAACAAGAAATCTTTGAAAGATGCATTGACTGCAACTGAGATAGACGTGTCTTTAAACGAGTACTTAAACTGTGGCGACGTTGTAACCAGAGAAGATGATCAATCAAAGAACAAGAAAGGGGTGAGTGAATCTTTTTTCGGCGGTTTAATAAAAAAGAGACTTAAAGATTTCTCACGATCGAGTAGCGGCGTGGAGAAGGTGAGATCAGATGTTTTTGTGAATGGTCAACTTTTGACAGATCGAGCTGTCAAAAAGGCTGAGAAGTTAGCAGGGCCTATTCATCCTGGCGAGTACTGGTTAGTAATTACATTTTTAAAAGGAAGGCGTATGCCTTACTTTTGAGTTCAAACATGTTACGTTTTATTATAACTTTGATATGGATTCTATTTAAAACGGTAAAAACCATAATTTTATGTTTGTGTTTATTTGATACTCTTATTTCGACATTACATTAATCTCTCATATCTCAAGAAACATCTAAATAATAAACTCAGTAAATGATATGTATGATCAAAAGTCAGACTGCAACTCTTTTTGACTTCTGAATTCATACCTGTTATCCGTATATTCCAAAGTTTATATCAGTTTGTCGTCATATTGACACCATCGTTCTTATATTTCTGTCATCTGTTTTAGCATTTAAGTAGCCATCACATTTCCGCCGAACTTGCAATAAAGTTTTCAAATTTTAAACCAAAAAACAGGTCCTTTTGACCATATAAGTCAAACCACAACTCTTCTTTCACTCTAGTTACGATACACATCTTATATTTCCTCTTGTTTAATCAGGTATGATTCATTAGCTGGATTCTGGGGTGTGATGAACCAGCCTTGCCTCGGCATTATCCCTGTAAGTTTCACGTTTGATTCATTCCTTTTTGTTTGTTTGACGTAGAAAGTCAACTGACTGATACCATTTTGCAGCCATTTATCGAAGAATTTGACCATCCAATGCCCAAAAAATGCGCTGCTGGGAACACTGGAGTGTTTGTGAATGGAAGGGAACTCAACCAGAAAGATTTAGATCTTCTTGCTGGTAGAGGTCTTCCAACGACAAAAGATAGGTCTTATATCATTGACATTTCTGGGAAAGTCGTGGATGAAGACACAAACGAAGAACTAGACTGTCTTGGCAAGCTTGCTCCAACGTAAACTTTAACTTTTTATCTATTATACTTTGACATTTCTCTTAAATATTCGGTCTAACATAATTTCGTGATCAATTCACAGGGTTGAAAAGGTTAAACACGGATTTGGCATGAAAGTCCCAAAAGTTGCTCCTCCTAAGTGAACCAGTTTGTTCATGTTGATACCTGTACCGGTTACTTAGGTGTTCATACAATGGTCCAGCCGCGACGGTAAAGAAATTTTAGTACGCGCAGTTTACTGTTAAAAAACAGTTATGTATGGTATAAGATCTTAATATGTATTCATAGTGAGCTTATGATATATGGACATTTTACTTGATATAGTTGTTTGTTTTATGTCATAGGTCTATTGTCATTGTCTATGTTTGTTTACTTGATTTGTGAATTAAAGATGTTAAATTTCATCTATAGGCTTGCTTGGGGTTGGTAGATGAAATGAGACCTGATAATGACATAGCATTTTTATATTTAATTCTCTTGTGAATATAGTTAAATTTTTACCTACTACATGAACTGGAACATGGCATTTACTCTAATATTTGTTACATTAAAAACTTGGTCTCTTGTGTATGTACAAGAACAGAAAACTAGGTAAATGTCATAACAATAACAACGATATCCAATCTCACCAGAGCCAAGGTATAGTGTCATAACTTAGATTTGTGAAAACTGTAAAGGTTACATTCTTGTGTTATTAGTTTAATTTAAAAAAAAAACCTTTAAAGAATCAATGTAGTGATAGTGATAAATGTCATAACTTATGAGTTCAAACACAAACAATGATAGTTTGTACTTTATAAGATGTGTGAAAGTTTATATTTATGAATGGCAAACAAAATGAGTATGCAACATTATATGGATCTATTTTGTACGGGCACAAGTTAAAGAAAGTTTGTTATCTGCGTGTCGTTTTTTGAGTGGCCAGTCAGTGACCATAAAACCTGATATGAGAGCCATTCAATAACGCTGGTTATTCAAACGGTGACACGTAGTATGTGAAAACCCATATTATATTATTAGTTTATAAACTTAAAATATTCATGAATTCAACATGCATGTTAATTATTAGAGCTGAAGGAATATATGCATTGGATGTAGGAGAGTGAGTCAAGATTAAGTCAGAAGCATGTGGGTATTTTCTACTCCCACTCATATTTATATAGCAAATTTACCTTTTTATAAAGATTTATTTCTTTTTACTAATAACTATCTCACAATATATATATTACAAATCTAAATTATATGTTTTAAGAAGTTTTTAAACTCACAATTGTATAATTAATTTTTTTACAAACAACGTGAGTTACCATTAAGTCACAAGTCTGTTTTTATAAAAAGTGTAACGTAATTCACTCAATGAGAATAAATGCTTATATACTCGACAATACTGTGATCAACTATGGCATTTGTGTGTGATAAAGAACTAAAAGACAAAAACTGATACTTCACTAGTAACCAAAATAAGTCGTGATTGCCGCGCGGAGAAAAGCGAATGCGCGTGAGACGTTAATTTTTTTTTTTGCTGGGATTTTATTTTTTTTCTCGTGCTTTGTTTTTTTTCTCTATAATGAGCTTATTTGTTGGCCTCAGTGGTGATAAGAGGTTTTTCTTTTTGGCTATTTGGTTTTTTTTTAATATAATTTTATGAATTTGGGTAAATATAGATTAAACATGAATAGTATCCGCGGCGTGTGATCAAGCTGACATTAATTGATGCAGGACGTTAACTTTTTTATTTTTTTATTTATTGTGGCGGGTATTAGTTTTACCCGGTTCTCATGTTTAATATTTTTTTTTTTCTAGTCTCATGTTTATATAGATTTTGTTTTTTTATAAGGGACTTATGATAAGGCAATCATGACGTGGGTATTTTTATTAATCTGAATAAATCAGTAACTTTTTGTAATATTTTTTCCCTATTTTGTGCCGAGACAATTTTAGTATATTAATTTGTGTGCCCGGGTTTTATTTTTCGCGATCTCATGTTTAAATAGTTTTTTTTTTAATATGGGATAATTTAGTTTCCTATTGTTGAGCGAGTAATTTTTTTTTAAATTCCGAAAGTTGGTCATTACGGTACAAATGAGAAAGTATGTTGGTAATAAATGACCTTTACCCTAAAATATTTTTGCTAGCGTGGAACATATATGCCAGCGTGTTAGTAACAAGTTGTGATCTTGGTGATGTCAAACAAAATTTGAAAGTTCGTTGGTGTAATGTGTAAAAAAAAAGTAAGTTGGTCATTACGGTATAAATGAAAAAGTAAGTTGGTAATAAATGGCCTTTACCCATTTATCATTTAGCCAAATGTAAAATATGTCTTATAGAAGAGCTTCGGGTAACATTGACCAAATGCTTTTGCTATCCACCTTTTTATACTTGATACAATAAGTAGATTAAATAGGGCTGTAAACGAACTGAACGTTCAGCGAACCGTTCGTTAATCGTTCGCCGAGAAATTCGTTTATGTTCGTTTATTTAATAAATGAACGAACACGAACAAGAATTTTGGTTCGTTTAGTTAAATAAACGAACGTGAACAAATGCTTCGTTCGTTTATTTACGTTCGTGAACGTCCGATTATGAATGTCCGATTATGTTCGTTTATTTCGTTCGTTTACGTTCGATTAACATCTCAAATATTAAAGGAAATAATAATTTAATATATCAAGTATTTAAGGTCCCTAAAATAATATATTAATATAGTACTAACTATTTATATAAAACATTAAAGTTGAAATTGAACAAAATAAGTTGAAATTGATAAGTTGAAAGTGACAAGATGAAACTGGTCTTCTAATGAGCGAGAATTTTGGCGCCAATAATAGTCACAGTACAAGTAAATAACTTTTTTTATGCTAGATATTTTATTTACACTTGACATTTAAAATAACAACTTTATTTACACGTTCGTATATGTCCGTTTTGGTTTATATATGATCGTTTACGATCATTTATGTCCGTTTATGCTCATTTATGTTCGATTTACGTTCGTTTAACTTATTAATGAACGAACATAAACGAACATGAACAAGTTCAAATTTAAATAAACGAACATGAACAACAATTTTGGTCCGATTATGCGTTCGCGTTCGTTTATTTGTTCGGCTAAAATTAAATAAACGAACATGAACATACCTCCGTTCGCGTTCGTCCGGTTCGTTTACAGCCCTAATCACCAATTGATAGCATGGTTGATTTTTTATCAATAATGGGAATAAAATTCATTTTAAAGCATTCAATAAATAATTAAATGCATTTTCTTTTACAGTGTAACGCAGTTTTTTAGCAGTTTCTGTTCCGTAATTTTTGACAGTTTCATACTTTTGACCTGTTAAACTTTATATTTTTCGTTTCGTTTTTCCCGTGTCACAGTTTTATAACATATACAAAATTATAAAAATACAAAAAAAAAAACCAGAAAAACCCGAGAGGTACAAATAGTGATTTAGGGGTACATATATCATAAGCCTAAATGAAGAAAATCATTTGGGGTAGTTGAGTTGTCAGTAACCTGTGAGTGATGAGATGAGTGCCATAATTGACGTAAATATATATAAACAATATAAGAAAGTGTATCTTCGTATTTAATTCCCATTAATATTGGTTTCTATTAGTATTATAATATACCCTGGAGCTTTCAAATGAGACTGGTAAGCCCCTCTTTATAATTTCCTTTACATACCTTTGTATATTAGAGGATAAATAGTCCGGTTTGTGGACTTTGGGTCCATTGCGGTTAGAGTTATACATTTATACTTTATAAATAGTGGTGAAATAATATATCATAATCTATGAAGTTTTCATTGTCTAACATTATAATGCCTAACCTTTTTTTAAGTTTACTTACAGAGTTTAAAAGGCTCAGAAAGATACCAGAGAGAGTTTAAGCAGTGTTAAGGAGAATCCAGAAATGATCATGAGATACTAGAGGTGGTCAAATAAATGAGTCGAATCATTGGTTTAGGGTTTAGACGGGTTTAGGTCTAAACATTTATCCAACTAGACCAATGTTTAAGCAATGAGTCACAAATGCAACCTCTACAAAATATTAAAAAAAGACCATATAGTATAATCAAGCCGAAGTTTTAGAGTAAGACTCCTATAATCAAATTGCGCTATGTTGTATATCAAGGTTTTATTTGAACATAGTAGCGATCTAGATTGAAATATGCTTTAAAATGAAAAAGTTTAAAATATTAAACATCCTTATAATTTAATATATTTAAATTATGTAGTAGGATGTTTATAAAGCTTTATAAAATATATACATAATGAACGTAAATTTATAAAACAAAAAGTTTTTAAATTAACACAATAATAAAATTAAATTATAAACTTATATAAAGTTTTAACATAAATGCTCTTACAACAAGCTATATCTCACACTAATTCTTTAAACACTTATTTAAAAATACTTTAACTTTCGACTTATAATATAAGCTTAGTTTCAGCAAAACAATTTTTATCAGAAAAAAACAAAAGAAAAAAGCAAAGCAATAATCTATTTTTCCACTTTCTTAAAAAAATTACTTTATCTTTCCATCTGCCAAATCAAGAAAACCCACATTGTCACTTGTCGGTATTACTCTGTCAGATTTAATTTATAACCTTTCATTCATAAACAACAAAAACCCTTTTATCATTTTTATAAAAAATGAAGCAAAATTTATGGAAAACAGCTTACAAGCAAAACCATATTGTTTTCAAGTTGGGTTTTTCAATTCTGTTAGTGGGCTTTGGATTTAGGCTTCTTTTTTCACAATCATCATCAAATGTCCTACCTCAAAATAGTATAATTGATGATGATAATAATAGTATTGATAAGGATGTAAAGTTGGTTCCTTCAGGTTTTGCTGATGCTGTTAAAGAATTGAATAAGTTTCATTCTAATGGTACTTTTTTTTTAGTTTTTAATTTTGGGTTGTTTCAAGATTTAATTTTTTTCCATTTTTGATGTGAGTTTTTATTTATTTATTTGGAAATGTGTTTAAGATTTGTGGGTTTAATGTGATTAAATGAGTTAGGTGGTGTTTGGCATTTAGTTTTCTAGTGATTATGCATAAAGATTTTTTTTTTCTTTCCAATTTTGATGTGTGTTTTGGTTTTGTTTGTATGGAAATGTATTACTTGTGGGTTTATTGTTATTAAATGAAATAAGGGGGTGTTTGGAATTTAGTTTTATAGTGATTATGTTGCTTGGAATAATTAGACTTTTACGTAGTAGATTGTATTGTATCAAGATTTATTTTTTCTACTTTGATGTGTTCTTGGTTTGGTTTATATGGAAATGTGTTAAGATTTGTGGGGTTAAATGTGATTAAATGAGTGAAGGGGGTGTTTGCCATTTAGTTTTGGAAGTGATTGTGTTGTTTGGATTAATTGGACTTAGGTAATCAGCTGTAACAAACAGGGCACTAGATAGTGTTTGGATTTGAAGTTGCAATACTGTTTATTAGTGATTGTTTGACGAATTCTGATTATTTTGAAGACTTGCATGTAAACTGACAACTAAATGATAAGATAATCAGGATCAGTCACTTTTGTTGCAGCTACCCTACACCACTATTCCCAAACATTAGAAACTGATAATATGCAACATGCTGGATGTATTTCCAGAAGCAGTACATGCTAAGGTTCCTATACCCCCCATACCCCGCTTCGGTGGGATCCGGTGTTGTTGTTGTAAGATACAATAAACACCCCTTTCGGTTTTGGTTTTCTGTTTGCTAGTTTATGGTTTTGAGTAGTGCATATTTGTCATTGTTATAGCAAAACTTTTTACACGCCTGGCACAAGATTTAGTGTGTGTTATTAATCATGTTATGCACTATAACTTATTGTGTTTTGTTAATTATTGTGAAGATAATAAATCAGAAAGTTGTGATATATTTGACGGTGAATGGGTACCCGATGAGGACATTCCAGTATACACGAATAACACTTGTAGATGGATTGAAAGTCATCAAAATTGTATGGGGAATGGGAGACCGGACACTGGATATATATACTGGAAATGGAGTCCTAAAGCTTGTGAATTGCCTCGTTTTGATGCGAGGAAATTTCTTGGAATGATGAGGGATAAATCTTGGGCCTTTGTTGGTGATTCGATAACTCGGAATCAACTTCAGTCGTTCCTTTGCCTTCTGTCTCAGGTAAAGTTTTCTACTTTTACATGTCCAGAATCTTGTGTTCTTGGTGTACTTGTTTCTTAAATGGATTTGAATGACATACTGCATCATATCAATCTGACATGCATTAATAATCTAAGCTAGAAAAGGATTAACAATATGAATACATGTAAAGGTATAGCTTCTGAATAGTGGTTCGATGGAGTGGTTTTACCATATGTATTTCTTCATTTCTTGAGGTGTTTGGTTGTGCGTTTTAAAAGTGATAAATTGATATTCAATAATGAGAACAGATAATCTAGCATAACAAAACTAGCTATAGTAGTAGTGTCTTAGATCGTATGAAGTTCTAAGATTAGTGCACCTTTAATTTGCAATGAGCACAATATCAGTTTCACATCGCAACTCCAAACACCTATTTAATCACATTTCTTAGGAAGTCTGAGCAGGGATGGCATACAAACCTCAAAAAAATACGTTTTTGAAATATTTGTGTATTTTGTTTTCTCTAGGTAGAAGATGCAGTTGAACTGTTCCACGATCCGGATTACAAAAACCGAAAATGGCATTTTCCATCATACAACCTTACGGTCTCAGTTATATGGTCTCCGTTCCTTGCAAAAGCCGACATCTTCGAAGACATTAATGGTGTTTCGTCATCAGAGATCGAACTCCACACTGACATTCTTGACAAAACGTGGACCGAACAATTTCACACATGGGATTACGTCTTATTTTCATCTGGTAAATGGTTTATCAAATCCGCAATCTACTATGAAAATAAATCCATTTTAGGCTGTCACGGTTGCAACGGAAAGAAAAACTACACTGACGTTGGTTTCAATTTTGCTTATCGCAAAATCTTGAAGAATCTTTTTAAATTTATTTTGAAATCCAACCCAAAAAGTATGATCATATACAGAACTTCAACACCGGATCACTTTGAAAACGGTGAATGGTCAAGTGGTGGGCGTTGTGATAGAACGGTTCCTGCTAATGAAGGTGAGTTTCAGATGAACGAACTGAACAGAATCCTTCGAGAGATTGAATTACCAGAAATCACAAAAGCTGAAGTTCAAGCTTCTGAAAAAGGTATGAACTTGAAACTTCTTGATGTGATGCCTCTTTCGTTGTTGAGGCCCGATGGGCATCCGGGCCCGTATAGACATTTTTACCCTTTTGCAAAAGATAAGAAGGCGAAAGTACAGTATGATTGTCTGCATTGGTGTTTGCCCGGGCCAATTGATAATTGGAATGATTTGCTGATGAATATAGTGGTGAATGGTTGATGCAATGGCGTTGTGAATATTTGTTTAGTGCTTCATTGCTATACCTCTTGAAAGTATATGTTTCCACGATTCCTTACGGCTTAGAAGTCTGATCACGCGTGTGTTTGTAAGGATGTAACGTGGTAGATTTTTTGTTAATGTGTTTATTTTGTAGCAGAGGATTATTGTATGGTCATATAGACCGAAGAGACATACGCTTGTATTCTAAAAGACAAACTATTTATAAGATGAGTTCGATCATGTATTTGTAATGGAATGTTAGTTTTGTATCGGTTTTTCATTTCCCTGTCTTATATCCATGTATGCATATGTGATGCAAGATGGAAGTGCACAACTCTTCAATACTAATAAGGCTTCGGCATACTCTTGCCGTCATACCGTTGGCAAGAGGAGGATGAAAATGGTGTTGCTAGTGGCAAAACACTATTTTTTCTTCTCTTGCCGCTCTGCATCATCTCACACCCTCAACCCTAAAACTATAAAGATGATGCAAAGTCTACAATGTTCTCAAGTTTTAAGTGTCGAGTGTTTTGATGCTTAAAAAGTTTACTCCAAACTTAGACATGACTCAACTTGATGGTATGTACTGTGGAATCGAATCGAATAACTAACTAGGTATTGTACAAACTCGCCGTTTAAATTTTTTTGATGTAGATCAAATTGAAAGTCTTGGTTTGCAATAATTGGATGGGCTGAGGCCCACTTTATTACCCTAATATCAGTGTTAACCACACCATTTAATATTTCCAGAAGTTAATACTTACCATAAAGGTAAACTTTTCAAACTTTTATGTAGTAACTTTTTTGAAATTTGAAAAAACATAACCGTTAGATAGGGTTTCATAACTCTCACCTTCTTCTTGTATAAAAACCTCATAATCACCACCACACTATTCACACCTTTCTTCACATCTCAAAATCAAACACGAAAAATGGCCGACATCGCAACCGCCTATCCCGTCATCATTCCAACAAAGAAACGAACCAAAAAGGCCCTAAAACCAAAAACCTCTAACGAATCCAACATCGTCCCCGAACCAATCTCCAACCCGCCATTAGTACCCGACATCTCTACCGGAAAAGAAAACGCCGAGTCATTTTCTCATCCCAAATCCACAAAAGCCAAGAAATCATCCAAAGCGAAAAAAGACCCGAAACCAAAATCTGAAAATGCAGCGTTTTCGTTTGAGAAAGAGTTGCAAGAAATGCAAGAGAAGCTTGAAAAGATGACTCTCGAAAAGCAACAAGCGGAAGAGAAGCTGAAGATGAAGGAGCAAGAACTCGAGTCGCGTAATGAAAAGGTGAAAATGGAGCTCAAAAAGTTGCAGAAATTGAAAGAATTTAAGCCCACTATGGTATAATACTAAACCCTTTTCGTATAATCTTATTTTTGATTGATTTATGCATGATTTTTGGTTTCTATAAAAGGGTTTCATTTTATGTATATGGAATTGACAGAATCTTGAATCTTGATTTCTAGGGTTTTGATATATGTGATCTATGAATTTAGGGTTTAATTGTGGGATTTATTTGGAAAGTACAATTTGGGTTTTGATTATATGCTCTATATCGATAATAAACTATGTGCACTGATTCTTGATTTTAGGTTTCGAGAGTTCTTGATTTTAAGTGTTAGGAAATGTGATATGATTTAATGGCGCCGATTTGTATCTTTATGTGGGATTTGTAACAGATTAGAATTTTGTTTTAGCATCTATTTTTCACCTAGGAGGATCACTCTTCTTTGATTCTTGGATCTATGTTTTGAGAAACTTGATTACCATTTATGATAGGGCTTTCAGTTTTGTATATGGGAATATGATCTGTTTTGTTAGCTGCATTGATCTCGCGTGCAGCAAAACGGCAATATTTTCAAATTTTTTGATTTTGATTTTGGTCAATTTGATATTTGAGTTTTGGATTATCTTAATTCACTATGGTTTGATAATCTGTTTTACATCTATCTCAGACACTGCCACTTTTGCACTCATCAAAAGACAAAGATCAAGCGAAGAAGAAAGGTGAAACTAAGAAGCCAGCAACGGCTTACATCATGTGGTGCAAAGAGCATTGGACTGGGGTAAGCATTAACCATTTTTAATAATCTTATGTGGGTGAAGCAGCTAATCTTTAATAATTTGATAACATTGTGGGATTTTCTTATGATTTTTATAGGTCAAGAATGAGAATCCGGAGTCAGAGTTCAGTGAAATGGCAAACATATTGGGTGCAAAATGGAAGGCGCTAACGCCCGAAGAGAAGAAGCCTTATGAGGAGAAGTATCAAATTGAGAAGGCGGCATATGCGAAAATTGTTGGTAATGAGAAGCGAGAAGTTGAAGCTATGAAGCTCTTGGAAGAAGAGCAGAAGCAGAAAACAGCAATGGAGTTGCTTGAACAATATCTGCAGTTCAAACAAGAAGCCGAGAAAGAGGGAGATAATAAAAAGAACAAAAAGTAATTTTGACAGTTATCGTATGTTTTAAAATTGCAGACCATATTCTATTTTTGATGCTAATAGATTTGTTTTTTTGCATACAGAAAAGAGAAAGATCCATTAAAGCCGAAACGTCCAGAGTCTGCTTATTTCTTGTTTATGAATGAGCGACGTGCTGCTTTGGTTGCTGAAAGCAAGAGTCCAGTGGAGGTATATTGATTTAAATATTTAACTTATTGTTGGTTTATTTTGTTGTGAAGAAGTAACTAATTTGTTTTACATTCTGCGTGATGACAGATTGCTAAGATTACAGGAGAAGAATGGAAGAAAATGACAGAGAAGCAAAAAGCTCCGTATGAAAAAGTGGCAAAGCAGAAGAACAAAAAGTATACGCAAGAGATGGAGGTCTATAAGCAGAATAAAGAAGAAGAAGCTGAAAATGCCAAGAAGGAAGAAGATGAGCTTTTCAAAGTCCTAAAGCAGGAAGCTTTACAGTTGCTTAAAAAGAAAGAGAAAACCGAAACCATCATTAAGGTTTGTGTTTCTAGTTCTGATGTGATTGTTCAATTCCCGATGAAGGTTTTCGTGGCTTTAATTAATTGAGTTTTTATTTTTGTTGTTGTAGAAAACAAAAGAGGACAAGAATAAGAAAAAGGAAGAGAAGAAGAACAAGAAGGTCGTTGATCCTAACAAGCCTAAACGCCCCGCGTCTTCTTTCCTTATTTTCAGGTATCCTAATTGTATAAGCACAAAACAGGTTCTTTGAAGCGAATATTCACTGTTCAAGATTCAAAGTAGAAAGTTTGATAATCGTGCTTTTTGCATAACGCAGCAAGGAAACAAGGAGTGAGTTGTCAAAAGAGAAGCCAGGAATCAGCAATGCCCAAGTCACTGCTCTCATTTCGGTGAAGTGGAAGGAATTGAGTGAAGAAGAAAAACAGAAATGGAACGCTGAGGCTGCACAAGCAATGGAAGCTTACAAAAAAGAATTAGAAGAGTACAACAAGAATGCAGTGGAGATCACTGAAAACGATAACTAGCAATGATCGGCTTATGGATGTTCAATTGCTTATGTTGAACATCTACCAATTGCAATTGCCGGATGCAGTTACTTCACCATTTTTTATCGTGTCTTTGTTTCAAGTACTCCATAGTTGGTAGTTATAGCTCAAGTTCTAATCACAAATTCGTGTATTCAATAATGAATTTCAACCAATCCAAACCAAAGTCCAACAGTTTTTTATCTTGCTTCTGAAGCGAAGCAACACTTTTAGATAATAATCTTTACCATTACTCGAACAACACGTAGAATTGGTGAGCTTGCAAACCCCATATTTAGCCTGTTATCTATTGCCAGCTGGCTAGTCGAATCTAGATTCACGTTGACATGGTGATGCACGAGTGAGAGATTTGTGAAATTGTAAATACCAATTATTGCAGCTTACCAAGATATCCTAATGTAATTGCAGACTCTAATTCGTGACTGATACAATTTAGTTGCTTGGTGAACGTAGGTTGATCGGTGTGAGCTTCTCTTTGCTCTTTTGAGTTTCTTTTGAGTTTACACTCCCTATAACTGTTGTTTTGGAATCCTTCCATTACAAAATCAGTTTTTATTGTCGTGCACTTGTGCTAGATAGTTACTAACATTCGATGTGACTCGTTGGATGTTATAAGAACACACACTGTTCTCAATTTTCTGATTTTTAAATATAAGGTTGGTCTAATAGTATATATATACAATATACAGGCCATGTTTTCAATGTGGGTTAACTATGAACCCAGTCAGTCAACCAAGCCCAAAGGAAGCCTCAACTAATTATCTATTCTTGAATTCAAGTATCTTCTAGCTGAGACCTTGGTGTAGGGACCGGCCTTGTTGCTGAACGGGTCAAAGTGGGCAATTTCTGGTAGAGGTTCGAGACGAACTCTATATATGTCAAATGTTATCTGAATAAAAAACTTCACATGCCTCACTGTTTAGTTTGCTGAACGCAGTCATCCCGCAAATACTTCATTGGACCAGCACACAAGAGTGACGTTATAGGCATTGGAGATGTACTTGATCTTACTGTTCTCAATTTTCTGATTTTTAAATATAAGGTTGGTCTAATAGTATATATATACAATATACAGGCCATGTTTTCAATATATCCATATCACTAGAGGGTCAAAATGGGTAACTTTTCTTGGTATGTTTGGATTGACCCGAAACCCTTTTTCAACCAATTTTTTGTTTGTTTGTTTATGGTTAAATATGATCATACAAAGTAAGCAAAAATATGTTTTTTGTCCTGGTAAAGTTAGCTAATTAAGCCGGAACAATGTTCTCATAACTGACTGGGTTCCTGAATGTATTGAAAAGTTTGTATCTTTAGCTCTTTGGTGTTGCAACGATAAGCCTGACAAAAGGCCACCAATGTTAGATGTGGTCCGACGCCTCACATTCTTGAAAAGATGCCAAAACACGTCCTGACTTTTCTGAATTTTCCGAGCCTGAGTCAAGATCATATGTGGAATCATCATCAACATCTTCATTTTATAGCTCGTCAATTTAGTTGCCAAAACACGTCCTGACTTTGCATGAACATAAGCACAAATTTGTATGATCGAACATTGTGAGCAGTTTTATACAGATATAATCAAAAGGAAAAATACTATCTTATATATATTATATAGAGTAAATTGCATAAATTGTCCCTAAAGTTTGGTCAAATTGCATGTTTTGTTCCAAACGTTACTGTTAGTACAAAATTCGTGCTGGGTTTGGTAGAGTGTTAAGTCTCTTATCGGGTCGGGCCTTCAAGTGACTTGGATACTGGATCTTGTACTAGAGCAAGAGAAGTGATGATTTTCTGCACAATTAAAAGTAAACCGTTAGCCTTACCGTGGGGACGGACCCCACGATTAGACTCCGGCGTGAGAGTAAGTATTCATTGTCAGAGTATATGTCAGATAGAATAAGAATAATTGTGTACCTTTTGGGATGTATTGTGACCCCTATTTATAGGTGTCTAGTACTAGGGTTTCCTAGTATTTCGGTTACTTTAGTGGTGGCCGGAGTGGGTCCCTTGTCGGGCAAGGGTCCGCGGCAATCGTGTTAAACGGACGCAGATACTCTGCGGACGGACCGTCTTATAGGTGGATCCGCGGACGGATCGTCTACAGGTGGATCCGCGGACGGATCGCTAGTTTCGGGGCAGAAGCCCACGCGAGTTTGGGCTTTACCATGGCCCGTTATCGATAGGTTTAACCAAAAAGCCCAAGTGATGATGTGGCCCAAGCCCAGAGGCTTGGTATACCCATTATACGTCATCAAGTCCCCCCAGTCTAGTATGATATTGTCCGTGGGTTATTTCCTGCGTACGGTGATCAATGCTAGACTTTCTCTATTTCCTCCTTGCGTTCTGTTTTTGTGCTGTACGTCTTTTGAATTGGTGACGCCTCCATTACGTGGAGCGTTACTGTCCTTTCATTTTCTGGCTTGTAGCAGCTTTTCACCAGTTTCCATGCGCTTTTCTATCGTCGATTAGGCAAGTGGCACACACGTGGCGTCATCCAAGTGTCGATAGAGTAACTATCCCAAAGTATAAATACCCCTTGTTTTTACTGTTTCTTTCTTTTCCTTTTTCTCTTTCACGAATTTTTCCACCTCATGTTATTTTTAGCTTATACTTCTCCTCGTGCGTCTCTTTCCTCGCCTTCAATTTTCCGAGATTCAGGTTAGCATCTATCTTGGTTGTTCTTCAAAATGGCTAATAAACATTCTATTATGACCCGAGAAATGGTAGAGAGCTTTTGCGATAGTTATTATATTCCCGATGAAGTTCATCCTACCGCGCCGGGGCGAGATAGGACTATCACCCAATTTCCTGAGGGTAAAGTGGGTGTCTATACTAGGTTGTTTGATTACTGTGGCTATAGGATTCCTCTTACCAAGTTTTTTGTATCCGTCCTAAAACATTTCCGTATACATATTTCTCAATTATCCCCTTTTGGTGCTGCTCGTATATCTCATTTCGAGGTTTTGACGCGCGTACTTGATCTTGGCCCGTCGGTAGCTGTTTTCCGTGCCTTTTATACACGTATGTATAGTGATGGACTATTTTCATTTGCAAAACGTTCTCTATCGGCTCCTTCTTGTCTTTCGAAGCCTCCAGATTCTATTAAGAACTGGGCGGACCATTTTTTCTGGGTTGACTCCCGAGTATTTCCTATCTCCGTTCCTTTGTATACTGGGGGTGTGTTGGAGAAGGATCCGGCTCCCCATCTCACTGCTCGTCAAGAGCAGGCTGTTCAGACTCTTTCCTCTAATAAAGCTCCCTTCCGGCGGTATCCGGAATGCTTTTTAGCTCTTGTGGGTTTAAGTCCTTACTATCCATTTGGTGAAAATACCTATCCAGCTTTTGAGAGACCTGATGGAACGGGTGGGTGAAAATACTTAGCCCTTGTGGGAATGCTCTTTTTATTTTCTTTTTATATGGCGTTTAATCTTGATTTTTATTTTGCAGACATGGGTTTGCTTGACTATATCAGGACCGCTGACCCCCGGAAGGTGCAGACGGTAGAAGTTCGAAAGGGGGAGGAGCAAGTGACGTTGTTTGATAGTATAAAGCATTGTTTCGTTTCCCTGGATGCTCCGGCTACGGTACATCAAGCAAGCGGTAGTGGCTCTGGTGCTGGTGCTGGTGCTGAGGTTTCCGTTCCTTCCGTGGAAGGGAATGTTGTTGAAGAGAATCTTATTCCGGAGAGTGCTTCCTTGAATCCAATAGACCCAGAATGTGATGTGACTCTGGTTGAGAAAGATGTTGCTCAGAGGCAGCCGGAGAAGGCCAAGAGAAAGAAATTGCTAAAACGAAGCGACCCTCTTCCCGCTAAAAGGTTGAGGACCGATCATCCTAGCCTAGCTTCTGGTACAGGTGGGAAGTCGCTTGCTAGTCTGAGGCAGTCCCTCCCGGAAGGCTCTTTTACATTAGGGGTTTCTTCTCCGGCAGATGTCCCCACCCATGTCACCGTGTCAAGGTACATTCATGCTTGCCCTTTTTCTTTGATTTTTTCTGTACCTATACTTATCGTTATTTTTTGCCAGTTCCTTCGTTACGGATGCCCCCTTGTACACTACTGCTGATATTGTGACTTCTAGCCGGGGCAAGGCCCTTGCTTTACCCACGTCGGGCGTGGGCGGGTCTTCCCAACCGGAGACGTCGGAGGAGTCGACTGACTCATTCTATGAGACGGCCGTCTTGAATTCTGAAGTGGCCAGCGCTGGTATGTCCTCGCTGGAACATAACCACGACTCTTGATAGATGACGGCTTTTCTTGTCGATACATTGTTGATCGTGTTGCTCCCCCGCTTTTGCTCACACTCCGTAACTTTGGATTTATGATCAATTGTTTGAGGAGTTTAATGTGGGAGCGGCGCGACAGATATGTCTTGGGTCGGAGGTGAGATCCCGTGCTGAGCATGAGCTGGAACTTAAAGAGAAGCTTCGTGGTAAGTATGATGCTCGGGGGGTCCTTCTTAGGGAAAAGGATGCTGAGATTGCTAAGCTGAAGTCTTTGCTGAAGGAGAAGGAGACGGAGTCCGCGGAGGTTCCTCGTCTCCGTGATCAAGTTTCCGTGTTGGCTGCGGATAAATCCTTTTTGAGCGCGGAGGTGTCAGCTTTAAAGAATGTTGTTTCACAGAAGGATACTGACATCTCCCTCCTTGATTCTCGTGCTTCATATCTCAAGTCTGCCCTTGATGACTCACAAGCTGCCTGTGATGAGGCCAGGAGCTTGATCTCTTCTTTGTCCTCCGAAAGGGATGGGCTTGCCTCTGAGGTATGACCTACCCGTTCTTACGGCATTGTTTTTTTTTTATATAAAACTTAACATCTCTTTCTTGCAGGTTTCTACTCTTCATTCCGCTTTCCGTGACTTTAAAGAGAAGATGGAAGCCCAGCAGGAAGAACAAGCTCAGGAGTTGTATAATCGTGTAGCCGAACTTGAGGCACACGTAATGGATGTGTCCGGTCGTCTGGAGGGGGAATTTTACCCTGCTTACCTGACTGCTCTAGCTGGACGAAGATGGCTGCTGACCCATGGGATGGAGCTTGCTATGGTTAAATGTTTGAAATCCCCCGAGTACCAAGGAATTCTGGGTCATGCTTTAGGGCGGGCCGTGGATTATGGTATGCAAGAGGGTTTAGCGGCCGGACATGAACATGGAATTGCTGGAACTCCACTTTCCGCCGTTGTGGCATATGATCCTGAGACTGCCAAGAACAACTATTTTGATGCGGTAAGAGGTCTTGAAGAAGCGGATTTTCCCTTGATTCCTTTGTTGAAGTCCAAGAAAGATTCCGGGATGGAAGGGTTCTTTAGATTGTTTTCTACTGGACGGACCCTTGGCAAATCTTCCTGAAGCTGCTTATCTTCAGCCATGCCTCGATCAACTCTCCGTTCCAATTTATTATGCGGATGTCAATGCTATTGTTGGGGAGACTTCTTTATCCTTTGCGCTTATTAACGTTCACAACCGTGCCGAAGGTGCGAGGAAGCATGCCGCAGCTCTTCGTCGGTTAATGATGGATATAGTTTCTCATCCTTTGTCCTCTCGGACTTTATTGGGTGAAGCTAGCACATCTGCGGATGCTTTCCATGTTGATGATTTGGACACGGATGAAGATTTGGGAAGTGTTGTTTGTATGCCCCACCTTGAAGATCCTCGTTTTGAGATTTTTCCGTGACCATACATGGTTTATTCTGTATGCCGTGGCCGTATGTGGCTATTGCGGCTTTGACATTAACTTTGTAAGTTTAACATCTTATTCGTACGGATTTATGTAGGTCCGTACCATAACACGCTTTTAGGTGCTATGTTCGCTATCTTTGTTTATTACTGGTGTACGTTCGTAAATAGATAGTCTTATGAATATTTGTGGGTTATTCTCCCGGTGCCGGGTTTGCAATTCTCGTATCGGCCTGAGCTAATTTTGAGGTTGCTCAACCTTTATTATACGGGATAATATTTTTGTGGAGCCTGGCTCCGTGCAAGCATGCTTTAACAATTAATATAAATTTTGCAAGTAAAGATAATTTAAAATTTAAACTTGTGTGGTGGGGGGGGGGGGGGATAGACTAATCCCCAATTTTCATTAAAATTAAAATATTAAGGGATGCGAATACAAGACAGATATTGCCCTTAGGAGCACCATGTGCCGGGCGAATTCTTAACATTTCATGTCATATAACATTTTTTGAAGTTACAAATGTTCCACGTTCCGTGGCATGTCATTTCCTTTGCGGGTCTTTTAGCTTGTAAGGCCCCTTTCCAAGTGATTCTTTAACTTGTATGGTCCTTCCATTTGGGTCAAGTTTACCTCCGTTTGAGATGACTTGCTTCATTGCTGCGGTAGACATATCACCCGGCTTGAAACTTGTTTCCGCGGACCCTTGAGTTATTATATCGTTCCATCTTTTTCTTGCTTTTCGTTCTTGTATTGCTGCCTGACTCCCTATTTTCTTCTTTGAGGTCCAAAATGGATTCCAGAGCTTCGTTGTTTTTAGTTGATTATCTCTGCGGAGCGGAGTGTTGGAATACCCTATTTTCTGCCGGCTGACGGCTTCCGTGCCGTATGTCAATGAGAAGGTGTTTCTCCGTTACTATGTACTTGACATTGTACGGTGAGGCCCATAGGACGTGTGGTAGTTTCTTCTTCCAATCCTGCTTCTTTATCAAGGCCATGCCTTATATTCCTTCTCCTAGTCTTCTATTTGCTCTTTCAACTAGACCATTGCGCTTGCGGAATGTTTCAGGAAGCGATAGCATTGGCAGATGCTCAGGTTCTCACCACAATCCTTTGAATGGGATGGTCCCCGGAACTGTTTCCCATTCGGTCGGATATGATCTCTTCCTGGGAAGACCAAATCGGCTGACGATGTTATCCCACATCGAACTTCCTTACTTGGTTGCGGTGGATGGTGCGACAGCCTTTGCTCGATCCTTGGTGAAAATATCGATGGCAACAATTAAGAATTTAACCTTTACCTGTCCTTTCCGGGAAAGGTCGCTATGTCTATCACATTTATAAAATGGCCATGGAGACGTGATGGGGGTCAAGTTCTGCTGCGGATTTTCTTGGGATTGGTCGGTGTATTGACAATCATTGGTTTCCCTTATCACGGTTTCTTGCGTCCATATTGCCATTGTCGCCTAGTAGTACCCTGTTTGGAGTACTTTGGCGATACAAGATCTAGGGCGGGATGCATGCTTGCACGACCCTCAGTTATTTTCTTCTTAAGACATAGTTCGCTTGAAGTGGTCCGACGCACCGAAGCCATGGTCCTAAAAAGGATTTCTTGTACAGGGTTCCGTTGATCATGGCATACTTGGCTGCTTTCCGTCGTACCGCTCTGGCCTTCTTTTTATCCTCCGGAAGGATTTCTTCTGTCAGGTACTCTTGTATGGGTGTCATCCATGTATTTCCTTCTTCCTCTACTATGTCGAGAATTTCTTCTTCGTTTATGGACTTTTCTTTCAATTCTTCCACAAGCACCTGTTTGTTAAGATGCGCGAAGCTTGTGGACGCGATCTTGCTCAGGGCGTCCGCTTTCTTGTTTTCACTTCGCGGTATTTGTTTGATTGAAAATTCCTTGAAGCTCCTTGCCAATGTTTTTACTTTGTTTAAGTACTGGACCATGCCTGACTCTTTGGCGATATAAGAGCCATTGACTTGATTAGCCACGAGTCTTGAGTCAACATTTGCTTTGTAAAGTTCTTTTGCTTTTTTTCTGCGATCCGGAGACCGGTCTATAAGTGCCTCATATTCGGCCTCATTGTTAGTGGCATCGAATCTAAACCTCATGGCATACGTGAATTCTGCCCCTTCCGGATTTATTAGTATCAGACCTGCCCCGGAGCCGTCTACGCAGGACGAGCCATCTGTGAACAACGTCCACGGCTCCGGAAGTACTTCCGGTTCTGCCATAAGTTCGTCCGGAGACTCTTCTTCCGGTCGTTCCACAATAAAATCCGCCAATATTTGGCCTTTAATTGCAGGTCCTTTGGTATGTATTGGATGTCGTATCCTTTAATTGAACTTCCATTTCAGCATCCTTCGATATTTCCGTACGTGATAACAGTTGCTTTATTGTTGACTTGTTATTACGAACGATCGTGTGAGCCTGGAAGTATCTTTTCATCGTTGCTAGCACTGAGCAAGCTAACACCAACTTTGCCTTTGGAGTTTATTTTACTTCCGGGACCTACGTTTAGAAGTGCAGCTTACAAAATATACTGGTATTTGCCTGCCTTCTTGTCCGTCATCAAGACGCGGCTGATAGCTTCTTTTGCTGCAGACAAGTTTATGATTAAACTCTTACGTGCCCTTGGAGCGGTAAGTGTTGGGCGTTCGCTATAAGCTTTTTCATCTTGTTTGAAGGCCTCTTTCGGCTTTGGTGTCCATTGAAAATCGCTCTTTTTGTGCAGTTTTTAAGGTTTTGAAAAAAGTAAGATTTTTCTGCTGATTTTGACAAGAATCTGTTTAAACTTGCTAGTTTTCCATTTAGCTTCTGTACGTCCTTGATGCATCTCGGAGATGGCAAGCTGAGGACGGCGTCTGCTTTATCTGGACATGCTTTCAACCCGTTGGTGCTTACTTTGTAGCCCAAAAACATTCCTTCCTGCATTCCGAAAGTGCACTTTTTGGGATTCAACTTCATGTTTATCTGTCGAAGGGTTTTGAATGTTTCGTTCTTCTCGGATGCTTTCTTCTTCCGTTACGACTCTTTATAACCAGGTCATCGACAATACCTCCAGGTTGCGTCATTTGCCTTTGGATGCCTTATCACCAATGTTGATATGTGGATCGGCATTTTTTAGGGATCCGAACGGCATTTTGGAATAGCAAAATAATTCCTTGGCTGTTATGAACGCCGTTTTTTTCATCATCTTTTGCCATTTGATTGGTGATATCCTTTTGTACGCATCCAAGGAAACATTTGAAAGGGATCCCACAGAGGGATTACCTTCAGGCTATTTCGCAATGGATAACAGTCTTTGGGGCATGCGTTGTTAAGGTCTTGGGAAGTCCACACCATATTTGCCAAGTTCGTCATGTTTTTTTTACCATAGGATTAGACTAGGCCAACTGTGATGATGGACCACCTTCATTTTCCAGCATTCACCACCTCTCGCGAGCTCTTACTGTGTAGTGTCGAAGAATCTTCGACGGTGAGCGCTTTAGAGATTGCCTAGTCCTACGAAATTATCCTTGTCGCTTCTCTTGGCTCTGTCAGTACCATGATCCAATGAATTCTTACGAGGCTACTGTAAATCGGATGGCTTCCGAAGCGTGTTCACGCGATGTTCTTGGGGCCCCCTACGCCGTTCCCCCATATAGCTGCTTCCCAAGGCGACGATATAGTGGCCCAGATAGTCTTTTGTCTTTCGCCGCCATTTCAGTAAGAGCTACCTAGTCTGTAATTGATACAGACTTACATTCGTGTCGTGTTAAGTGCTCAGCATCGTCGCTCGTAATCTCAACCTCCACATCGTCACTCAAAAACACTCACCCTTGATTCAGTCACTGATGATAAATCAGACATACTACCTAGATGCTATGGATTGCTATTTTTATTTTCTCTTTCAAAGAGATTGTGTGTGTGCTAGTGGGCGGCTGGTCTTGCTAGGTCCCGAGTACGGCAGTGTTAGACAGTACCCTAGCGAGGTTTGTACTCGTCACTACTCCGGTCCTCTCCAGAGAGTTGCTGTGAGGATAACCGTTGCCAGTGCGCCTTCAACGAGAGATTTTCGAGTAATTGCGCCTATAGAAGATGTCAGTCGTTCGATCAGGACTGTGTTGAGCGTCTGCTTGCCTGATGTTGCTCTTGCTCCAGCGCTCCATCAAGGCAGCAGAAAGGACAAACTCAACGCCTCTAGGGCTAACTGATATATCGCCAATCATATAAGTTCAGACCCCGTCTTTGGATTAAGAAGTGTGTTTCGTAGGAGTGACGATATCGACAGTCGATACTGACAACACTGAAGATGCACTCACCCTGCCCGTCCCGCCCATCTGTCGCCGTATATGCCGCGATCTAATGCCGATCCTCCGGCACGCCAATCGAGTCTGTCCTATGCGCGACTCTCTCTTCTGCTCTCTGTACTCTGCCTTACGGAATATATGTCACCACTCACTTGCCAGGCCCGGGGCGGCTAACTGCTGCTCGCGTTTAGTTAATAAGACTGGAGAAGAACAGGATCCTGGGTATACTTCGCGCTTGCTGTATGCGCGTCTGGCGATATAGAAAACTCCACAGCAACACGCCCAGACGCCGCTCGCTCTCAGAATGAGAGACCGCTCACGAGGAGACTCACCAGTGTGCTCGAGGACGAACCATTATTGTATGCATCCTACTCCGCTGGGTATGATGACGTTGACTGTGAGCGCTGTTAGACGATCAGAGCTGAAATGCGTCTCAGGAGTAAGATAGTATGGCGATATGAAGGATCATCTCTCGAGGCGATCTCGTATCAGCATCACTCTTTTGGTCTACCTGTCGAGTGTGATCAGAAGATATCCATCACTTATCTATCTCGATCAGTTCCGCAAAATGAATCGTATCGTTATATACGGATGGCCGGCCCTTGTTCACGTCTCTTGTCGAGGACTACGGAGTAGAGCCAGCCTTTGTCAAAACATGTCTCGAGCTGGGAGAAACGGCATAGATCCGGCCCTGTGTAAACGCGCGGAGTTAGTTGAAAGAGTTGGCCCTGGCGAAAGTAGATAATAGCCGTGGGCTTGTTGGTGACAACGTCTTTCCCAATGGTTGGATCATTCGTTTTTCTTAATCCCTCCCATGTGTCGACATGCTGTTGACTCAGGAGACTTTCAGTCTCTTTAACGCGAACTGCACAGTAGAGGCCGATGCGCTTTTGTACGTTCAGTGTTATCCTAGACAATGCGTCCTCATTGTCGTCTCTACTGAAGCTCTTTAGCTCTTTGATGAACTGTGTTAGAAACTTTGTCCGGCTATGTGATCATACAGTGCAGTCTTAATAGTCGTGTAGGATGCGATATCTCTCTCTTTTCCGATGAGCATCAAGAGACCATTACTGTACTTCCTAAGGCCTACCACCCCCCCCCCCCCCCGCGCCCCCCCTCCCATCGCCCGTAACATTCATTATCAAGCAATAGAGACGGAAGCTCTACGGTAGGCTTCGGTAGTGAAGAGTAGCTTGAGCGGTCAGTCTAGTAGAGATGTACTGTAGAACTTGTGTATGCGTGTGCTACGGCAAATTCGTTGACCGAATGCTCTGACGATGTCTCCCTTCACTTATTGTCGTTGAAGTAGCGGAACCTCCTACGCGTTAACAACGCAGCCTTAGATCGAAAATTATTGTTATCGCAGTATGTGTGTCGAGGAGATGGTAGTGCGCGCCGATGATGAGAACTAGATTCATTCTCTACGTCTCTTTCCTCAGAAGCGGAAGATGTGTGTCCAGACTCTTGGAGTGTGTTTTTCAAGTGAGTGAATGGGAGGAAGAATCTTCCGTGCGCTCTGGGAGAAGAGCTCGATCAGAGGAAGGTGTGACGCGCTAGCTCAGTTATGCTTGTGAAAGTCAAGCTGTCAGGATCAGATAGACTTATTATATTTAGAAGCTAATCGAAGTCGTTGCGAGTCGCCCTTTTGGTTGATCGCATCATGCCCAGTGTTGTTTTCCCTCCTTCATCGCAGAAGAGCCACCTCCACCATAGACATGCTCCACCACCCACCTTCCCGCACCCCATGTTACTAGATCTCAAATAAATGATGCTTTCCTCCCAACATCCCTATAAATTCTGGAAGACATCCCTATACCCCCCAAAGTAGCCTTTGTACCCTTGAGGATGAAGTGCATTGCAAGCTTTCACTAGGTTAAGCACCCTCCCCGCCCCCAGGCCCCCCCCCCCCCCGGGTGGGGTACTTCACTGCATCGCCGGACCCTGCCCCCGAGGTGGTACCCCCTCTCCCTCGAGATCTGGTCCGGTGGCTCCGTCCCATTGTGAGGCCAGCCCTGTGTTCGTGTGTGGTGTGGGTGATGGTGGCTGTGGTGTTTTGGTTGGGTGAGCTATTTGCTCTGTCTAGGTTATGATGGAGTTGTGTGTATGGCTCTGAAGCCCTGTGTGGAAAAGCGTGCTTGGTCTATTGCGACACTGTGCGTGATTTGCTTTGTATGGCGTGTGGTGTACGAGCGATTATAGGGCACCCGTCAGCAGGATGGAAGTTAAAGGGGTGGACAGCATAAGGACGTACCTAGTCTTAGGCGAGTCAGTCATGTCCATACAGATCTTGGGAGCATTCTCTTCACTATAGACGCTTATGAGGTGACTTAACCCAGAGGGGGTCGGGGTTATTATTTTTTTTATTCCGCTTGCATTTATGTGCATTTATATAAGTATAATAACCGGAGGAGGATTCTCGAGTGAGTGAGCATGCTTGCAGGAGCTCAAAGCTCCCTCCTCTTTCATCCAGAACTTCTGCCTGACTGTAGATAGCGGGCACTTATGTTTCTCTTCCTTCGTAGTAGTGAGATTCTTCCGTGCCTCTGTGCGTGGTGTGGTCTTGTGTGTTATGAATTTCCACCGGATCTTTGATGTACTTTTGTTTGCTGAATATAGGGGTGCAAGATAGCTGTGCCCTTTTATCGAGTGATGTGTGTGTTAGTGGTTTTGGGGTGGTTGGTTGATTTTGGGGGGTTTGATTGGCGCGTTGTGTGATTGTCGTTTCTTGTAGTGTATTTTTGTTGTTTGTTTGTCCTGTTGTGATCTTCATTAGCTATCAAATCGACTCTTTTTTTGGTAACTTGTCAAACCAACCCTCTGGAATTCCATTCCCCGGTTGGTTGGGTTGCCGGCTTTGAACTATGTGACACTCATGTCGGCATGCAACCAACCGTCTATTTTTGCGGGCCGATTCGTACCGATTTGAAATAACTTTAGGAGATCTCCGGATCTCTCGTTCCGTCGTTTTGTTTTGACATGGCTGGGCATCCTATTAGTCCTAGGAAGAATAAAGTGCAGGGGATCCGTGTGTGGAAGGATTTCTTTCCTCACATGTCCAAGGCTGATAGAGATCAGTCTTCATTGGTGTTACGGTAATTTCTGCCTTCTTGACCCTAGCCTAGATTTCCAGTGTGACCTTCCTTCCACTTGATCCTCACTTTCCGCGTATTGGTTTGTCGTTAACACGAGAATGGTGTTTGCCTTTGTTGATGTCTTCTTGTTTCAACTTCAGTTCCTTTTTGCTTGGGGACTTCGCGTTTTGTGACGGATATCGTTAATGCTCGGAAGTAACGGATCCTTTCTTCCCTAGGCTAGTTAACACGCCCCTTCTTTCGCGGCGGGGTTCTGCGTGTGAATGGTGATTCTATTCTTTTGAGTCTTTTTGAATACACTCGCGGGCGGTTGATGGGCTTCGGGTATATGGTGGAATACTGCTCTCCTTTCTTATTTGCCCACCTGTGCATTCTTCTAGGTTCTGTTCTCGGGCAGTTGGTGTCTTTGATTGTCTAGAGTTAGTTGCGAAACTCTTCCGACCTCTTATCTTAATCCTGATTCCTGCCGTAGATCAGTCGTGCGTTTACCGCGTTGAGTTTGTCTTTCTGCTTTTTTCTTTTTGGCATATCTCGCAATGAGCGGCCAATGTTGATGTTATTTTTTGTATAGCACATTTCCTAGAATTCTCATCAGACATAGGTTCCTCAAGAACCTGGGGACCATTCCTTCCACCATGGTTCTCACTGGCGGCGTGGGATGGTTTTGTGTGATTTGTTAATGTGTAGTGCTTCATTGGTTGAGTTTTTAGGGAAAACGTGGTTGGTTCGCCGTCCCACGGATTGGCAGCCATTGTTAGTACAAAATTCGTTGCTGGGTTGTTTGGTATGAGTGTTAAGTCTATTATTCGGGTCGGGCCTACCTTAAAGTGGACTTGGTTATGGGTATCTTTTGTTCGTGTGAGCAAGGAGAAGTTGTTGTATTTTATGACAATTTATTAGGAAACCGTGTTGTTTGCATTACCGGGGGGAACGGGATTCGTCTGGGCATTTGACTACAATCTCGAGGGAGTCTCCGGCCTGGTGAGGTGAGTTTTCATTGTCAGAGTAGTATTCCATTGTCAGTGTATATGTCAGATAGCAATAAGAATGAATTGTGTACCTGGTTGGGATGTTTGTGACCCCTATTTATAGGTTTGTCTTAGTACCTGGGTTTCCACGCCCCCCCCCCCCCTTTGTATTTCGGTTACCTTTAGTGGTTTGGTCGGAGTGGAGGACTTAGTGGGTCCCTTGTCGTTGGAAAGGGGTCCGCAGGCAATCATGGTTAAACGGTACGACGCAGATAACTCTTTGCGAACGGATACGTCTTCGGATAGGTGATCCGCGGAGGATCGTGATCGCTTTCTACAGAGTGGTTGGATCCGCTGTACGGTTCGCTAGTTTCGGGGCAGAGCCCACTGCGAGTGCTGGGCTTTACCATGGCCCGTTATCGATAGGTTTAGCCAAAAAGCCCAAGTGATGATGTGGCCCAAGCCCAGAGGCTTGGTATACCCATTATACGTCATCAGTTACGAAAGTGCAAGGATCGTCCTGTGGGGAAACATTTGGTGCAAAGGTTTCCTCAAAAGTTTCCCTACAGGGACGATACTTGCACCAAAGGTTTCTCACAAGGACACTTTCGTAACGTTTGAGACCAAACATGCAATTTGGCCAAACTTTAGAGACGATTTATGCAATTTACTTTATATTATACTAATTTAATGTGCATGCTTTAGGTTTTGTAACCCAAACTTTGAAAAGTGTACAAATCTCTCACTTAATAAATGTGTAGTCTTAAAGAATATGTTACTACGTATTTAACTACAAAACCAAATGGAAAAATACTATAACCGCAAAATTTTTACAAAAATATATCCACACAATGACATAAAATGTTTATGGTTGGATGTTTGTAAAGAGAGTGAATTTAAAAGTAAGAGAGAGAATACCACAAGTTTAAAGACATGTCATTGTGTGGATATTTGTTTGTAAATGTTTTGCGGGTGTAGCAATCCTCAACCAAATGATGGGTATGTGATGTTATAAGATAATTAAATTTCGCCTATTAAAAGCCTGTTTATTGCTGTACTTATGACACCAAGTCAATATTTAACTAAAATGAAGTTGGGAGAATCATAATAGTTAATAAGTATGTATGTGAAATGTTTAGAGTTTCTTGCCATAAATGTGTCTTAATGAGTTATCAAAGATATATAATGTCTAACTTAAATAAATAATACTAATAAGTATTTGAATGTGAAGGTATATGTAACGATCATTTCATAGTTACATCCATTTGTCTTCCATCAGTTATAACATAAAAAAATCCATACAATGTTATTATATAAGGACTTTTAGTCGGAATAGTTGAGGTATGTGTTAAATTGGTTTCTTTGTTGTTTCACATATATTTTTTCTTCAATTGCAATAAGCTACTAATAATTTTATTCACGTGACTTATACTAAACATTGGACATATTTCTTTCTTTTTCAGACAGGAAGCATTTTAGAAGAAGCAAGAATGGAGTGCCCATCTTCTCTTAATTGTAAGTCTTTAGTATAGAGTATATTTTTTGAAAGAATATTTTTAATCGTCATTCTTTTTCCAAGGTTGACGATGTACGGATGACGGTGACAATTTAAAACGTATACCGTTTATGTTATCTTAATCGTAAGTCTGATAATTTGATTCTACATGAGATCATTTGTTTTTGAAAGAACATGTCTCAATTTTTTTTTATATTAAAACATTAGTATTAAACTTTTTTGCAAGTTGGGAGCATTTGATTATTATTTGTTATTAGTTCTTATTAATGGAAAATTTTGTATTATGTGTTGGATTAACTTTTGGTATTATTAGGAAAATATGTTGTAGCGTTTTACAACATTTAAAAAACCTAGTGTGGTTTTTCATGGGTAATTTTAATTAATCATGATGGATAACATTTGCATGGGTTGCATGAAGAAGCCAAAGAGCGAATTTTCAACAAAACTACTAGCACATTACAATGCTAGAAATTATGAATAGAAGCCAATGAAATCTAAAGTTCGTGGGATATTTGTGCGCGTGTATAGGATAAGGGTGTAATAATCCCTTTTGTGACAATAAATATCATATTATAATGATTTCTTGTAGTATACATGATTTATTTTGATGCTAACTAAATATGATTATTTGCTTATCAATTATAGGTTTATAAATCTAATATAAGCAAATTGCTAGTTCAACTCACAAATGAATTTAAATCGTAGTAGCAAGAGTTTTGCATAAACTAAAACCAACTTCTTATATATAATTTAAAGGGTCTTGGCATAAGTAATCTCAACCTACGTTTTAAGATGAATAACTTTCTTTTTTATGTAACATTTTAACACTAAAAATCAAGCATAAACTACAATACTAATATGTGTTTTTACGAAAATATGTTGGCCGTCTAAAAAAGGTGAGTTTTAGATATAAGCAAAAGTTCAAATTTTTATCCAAAAACAAGACCAGTGCGTCGCACGGGTCCGAATGCCTCGTGTTCAAAAAGAAAAAGAAAAAAAAAACCCATATTTGTGTCAAACGGGTCGACTCGAACTCAAATTAGCCAAACCATTTCAACCCGATACCCGACCATATTTAGTACTCGGGTTAATGATGTTGACCCGAATAACCTAAATATTTTTTTTGACCCGAGTAACCCGATCCAAACATTCTTAATCGAGTTCAGGTTGGGTCGGTTTTTTTTACACCGCTACTTCACTTATATACAACTTAAAAATACAAACATATCATAACATTTTTCCAAATTTTAAAGATAAAAGAAATGTGGGTTTTTTACCCGGTCGATACCCAAAATTTCCAATTTCATTTCAGTCACTTGTTATTAGTTCCTAGAAAAAAATTCCAACTACAAACACACACCATACGACCATCACATCTCCGTCGTATAACGACGGTATACGACGGCCTTCAAAACCCAGATCCAAAATCACCTCCTCTCCAAAACCCACTTTTCATATTTCACTAATTCAACCTTATTCAAAAGTTAACATAAACCCTAGAAAAATGTCTGATAACATTCCATTTGAAATTCAGATGGAAATCATTAAAAAGGTTTATAATGTCAAGTCATTGATTCAATTCAGATCCGTCTCGAAACCCTGGAAATCTTTCATCGACAGCTCTGAGTTTATCAATGGGTACGGTGCCCGCCACACGCACCCACATAGTCATATTCTAAGCTACAGATCTGATTCTTTTATGGATGAGCCAAAGTACATTTGTCTCGTAGAAGATGATATCGAAACTTTTAAGGTACAACACCAAGACTTTGCCCCATTTGTTGTTTCTCCTTTGATGAAACAATGTCACATTGTATGTGTTGTTGGTGCGTGTCATGGATTACTGTGTTTGTATGGTTTCTATAAAGATAAAGATATACTTGTTATTTGGAACCCTTTAATTGGAAAATCATTTGGTATTGCTCTCCCTGGATATGACATTCCGAATTTAAGTCAGACTAGTTTTGGTTTCGGGGTTTGTCCCGTTACTAGTGACCCTACCATTGTTAAGTTTGTATGTGCAGATAACATGCCTTGGCATGTTGAAGTTTTCAGATTGAGTTCGGGGGTTTGGAATGTGATTCCAAGTGATAATTTGCCTCGTCAAACGGTCAGCCTTAAAACGTTAACTCATGTTGTTATAGATAAGTTTATCTATTGGGGTGCTTGGGAGAAGACTAATGCCGACCATGGCGAATCTACCTTAAATCACATTGTTGTGTCATTTGATTTGGTTACTGAGGAGTTTAAAGTGGTAAACCTACGAGATACCTTAACAAACAAATTGTTCTCAGGTGTCTCAATTTCTAAGCTAAGGGGGTCTCTTGTTGTGTGTGGATACATTGTGGCTGATGAAGCATTTTGTAGCGTATGGGTGATGGAGAATAACTCGTCTTTTAGAAAGCTATTCACAATTGGTGCACCGGTATATTTAGATAAAATACTGGGGTTTAAGAAGAATGGTGAAATTATATTTAAAACTCGAAACGAGGCCGAAAGGCTTAGAGCAGTACTCGATGTTTACGACCCCCGCTCTCAACAAATCAAGAATCTTGGGATTTCTGGAGTAGATGTCTCATTCTTCATGGGCTCTTACAAAGAATCACTACTTTTGCTTGATCACCTGGATTCACATATATATTACAACAATAACTGATCAAAATGATGACGGCCACATATCAAGGGGTCTATTTTGTAGTTAAGGTGTGGAAAAATTACTTTCATCTATTCTTCATGCGCTCCTTGTTTTTTTAGAATGAGGAATGTTTTTTATACAATAGATGCAAGCTTGTTAGATGTTCATTACTTGTTGAAAATCTTGTTAGTGTTCTTTGCTTCGTTACGTTCCCATTTCATCTTGCTATGTCCATTGTGCTACTTAGCGATTCAACAATAGTTTGCAACTCAAGGCTTTTTAGGCTTTTGCGGTGGTCTGTTTTACTCAACAATTTCAACTCTGCTTAGACCTTTTTCCCAGTCACTTGCTTCATCGCTTCATCATGTTCTAAGTACTTGAATGAAGATCATGTCCATGATATATCACCCCGGACACCACCGTGAGTGTTCCAAGTACTTGAAGATCATCATGTTCTGGCCTTAACTATTTCGAGGGGTCCACTACACAATAAACTTTTAATTGTACACGGTCCTAAGCGAGAAGGAAAGAATTGTACCAAACGGATTTTAGATGATGAAAGAATAATCAAACCAAGCATACGTCTACTGGTGTAACACACTAACAAAAGGAAGGTAAAACAATATTATCTTGTCAGAATCCAATTCTAGTTTTGCAGAATGGGAATCCAATTCTACTGCAGAAATTGCTATAAATACATATGCCACCATGTTCCAATGTGTGAGTGATCAATCAACTGAGCCAAAAAAGAAGAGAAAATGGATTCAATTTAATGCCAAAGGCCGGTTGACCGCACCAAAAACATCACCCAATAGAACCATTCCCCAGTCCATGACCAGAACACATGCATCACATGTGGCTACCAAAAACCAGCTGACCACACCAAATATACCAATGCCCAAAACAAATGTAACACCTGCACCTGGTGTCACCGTAATGAAAACGAACACTCTTACATCAACAAAGTGAAAGACATGGCGAATTCGGCTTACAAGAAGGTGGCAGACCAGATACACCACCATGATCAGCACAACAATGGGCATCGACCCAACACTGGCCCAAAACCGGTTAGTCCAAAACAAAAAGAAGGAAGCATGACCAACTGCATACCTAGAATCGGTGATCACAAGAAAAGAGACAAAACCTCGAGAAAGAAGAAGGGGAACGACTGCAAATGTAAAGATGGAAGCAGCAGCAGCAGTGACAGTGAAAGTGACAATGAAGCTCACGTTAAGCGTACCTAAGTTGTGTATTGGACTTGAATTATCTATTCTCTAAAAAGGCAAAAACGTATCATTTTAACAGGAACTGTACTTCGTCTAAAAAGGCAAAAACGTATCATTTTAATTAGACCAGAAAGTTTAGATTAGTTTTGGCGTGATTTAGAGTGTTGTAATATGAGATTTTAGAATTTAGAATAGTAGAGATCGTTCCAATGATCGTTTTGGTATAAATTAGAGCTTCTAACTCCTAAAAACAAAAAAGTTATGACCGGTTTTAGTTAGGAATTGGTTTTGGCAAATTTTAAAAAATGGCAGTTTTCATATCCGAATTTGGGTCAACTTGCGATGTTATAATATTAGTCGTGTCAAAAGATTTTCTAGGTTTTCAGGACCCTAAAGTTATCTACCCCGAGTCTATTTTCAAACAAACTAGGTCTCGTCGATTTTCAAGATGTAAAAGTTAGTCAAAACCTTTTTACAAGATTAAGTGTTAAAACTGTGTAGGCTGTCCAGAATTTCGTGTGTAAAGATGCTGTGAGCAGTCGGGTCAAAACTTAATATTTTTAGACGAAATCTAATCTGAAGATTGTACATGATATGTGTGACCTCCTGTATTTTTTTTAGATTTTTATAAAAATTTTAAGGGTGCCTTCTGTTGCCCAACTTTTGATAACTTTGAGCAGGCCCTGTTTTGAACTAGTTTATGTTAGAGTTAGCGAAAGGTAAAATTCACTTAGGAGCTTTGGGGCAAACATAGTAGTGAGTCAATATACATAGGAACCTGGAGAAGGAGTATAAGCAAGTGTTGAGGTTGTTTGACAAGTCGTTAAGCAGTAACTAGTTACTAGTAAATCGGCGTAATTTTTAGAAAATAAGTGACCAATAGATACAATAAGTGAGGGGTGTTTACATGGATTTCTAATGAACCAATTTTCATGCATATAATATAATTACAATAAGTTCACATTTATTATAATTGAAATATTAATTATATATTATCATTATTAATAGGTCGTGGTTGATTTCCGGCGTCCTTTTCTCTCGTGATTTCTCGATTGACATTGCTTCTATTCACGGTGAGTTCATAGCCTCGCCTTTCTACTTATAAATGTTTTTATAAACCCCGCGAGGGAGATACATGCTAGTTTTATAAATCGAACACAAGTGATTTT
>BQNB010004654.1:0-26666 GCA_026074375.1 Tanacetum coccineum | reverse complement strand
AACTATTTTTTTGTATTTTTCTAAAACTTTTTTCTATTTTTTATTGATTTTATAAGGTTTTTACTTTCGAAAAATGATTAAAAATAAAATAATCGATGAAAAATTATGAAAAATTCAGGAAAAATCTTAAACACTAGCAGGATTATAAGAAAAATAAGAAAAATTAAATTGATTAACGAATAAGCCCTCAAATGAGCTTATTATGCTACGGCTTATTATAAAAAAAAGAAAGTTAAAACGTGTATAAAGATTAAGTGGTGAGAAACAATGACGGATGAGCTATTGAAGCAAATTGGTTAACATGTTGGTACTATAACTGAGAGGTCGTGGGTTCGAGTGTGGTTTTTTTTATTTTTTTTTACTTTTATGAAAAACTAACACTTGGAACTTAAAGAGGACACTAAAATAAGCTACTTTAATGAAAGGAACATAAGCTAACACTAACTAATAAGCCCTAAACAGCTTATCTAAAAGCTGTTACAGAAACTAGGTGTTTGGGCTTATTCTTACTTAAATAACTATAATAAGCTCAAATTAAGCTCTAAATGAAAAAGGAAAAGTGTTATAGAAATCTAATAAGATGCTTAATCTAACAATGAAAAGAAATCTAAGCTTACAATCACTAGAAAACAACTGAAAGTGAAGATAAAGGTAGCATACTCAGGAAATAGCCAAAGTGCTCAAAATCTTATTAAGCTAAAAAGTTTAATAAGGCAATCCAGGATCTTATCTTTTACCAGCTTATCAAACAACTACTAAGTAACCAATTTCAATCTTAAAATCTAGACTTATAAGCAAAAAACAAGAATTTAAAAGCTAATGTTAAAACTGCTAATGTTTTTGGCTTTTATGGTTTTTGTGACTTTAACAGTTAATTTAGACTAGGGAAATAAGCTAGAAAATATAATCTAAGACTTATTCTATATTAAGCTATAACTAGACTTAATCCTACTTTAATCTAAGAACCTAAGACCTACTTATACTTAACTAAAACTAGACTAAAAGTGACAGCAGTACTAACTTAAAGTTAATACTGCTACACTTTGCACAAGTGTAAACCAAGAGTGCAGGTTACCAAAAGGGTAAACCTGCACTTGAACACACTCTAATAGAGTGTATAAACGATTTGCAAGCAACATCTAAACCTTGGAGGGCTTAGATCAAAGATTGCACAAGTGAAATTCAAAGGAAATTTACCCTGGTGCAGGAACATCCAATATAAGTCATAACTTTTTGATTTCTTAAAACTAACTTCTAAAATTTAATTCTCTATTGATCTAAAGCTAAAACACAACTAACTCAAGTAAATTGATCAAATTAATTTAACTTTTGCTAGTCAAACAAGCTTATGCCAAACACCCCTTTATGTGATTGACAGATTTAAAAAAACTATGAAATGAAAATCTATTTATCAAAAGCTTAAGACCAGATAATTCAGAGTTTATATTATCCCTAATAAACATGAATTAACAACTAAATAAGCAGTAATCTAAGATTTAAGCTAATTTACCTATTTTTGGTTTTTTAAGGTTTTTAAGACAAGTATATGTAAATCTATGATTCATACTAAGAAAGTTAAAAACAGATAAACAACTATGATGATATAATATCACAAGTGATATATACATAAACTTTAAAATATATGCCAAAAACTCTAAACCCTTAACCACTAAACCTATAGCAAAAACCTTAAACCACTAACTACAAGGTATAATATCACAAATGATATATACAGAAACTTTAGAATATATACCAAAAACCCTAAACCCCTAACCACTAAACCGTACACTAAAAACCTTAAACCCCTAACCACTAGGTATATTATCACAAGTATTATATATATACATAAAGTTTAAAATCTATACCTAAACCCCTAACCACTAGGTATAATATCACAAGTGATATAAACATAAACTATAAAATCTATACCAAAAACCCTTAACCTCTAACCACTAAACCATATACCAAAACGTTAAACCCCTAACTACTAGATATAATATCACAAGTGATATATACATAAACTTTAAAATCTATACCAGAACCTAAACCCCTAACCACTAAACCCTATACCAAAAACCCTAAACCTCTAATTACTAGGTATAATATCACAAGTGATATATACATAAACTTTAAAATCTATACCAAATATCCTAAACCCCTAACCACTAAACCATATACCAAAAACCCTAAACCCATAATCACTAAACCTTATACCAAAAACCCCTAAACCCCAATCACTATGTATAATATCACAAGTGATATATATATAAACTTTAAAACCTATACTAAAAACCCTAAACCCCTAACCATTAAATTTTATACCCAAAACCTAAACCCTTAACCACTAAACCCTATACCATAAACCCTAAACACCTAACCACTAAACCATATACCAAAACCCTAAACCTCTAACCACTAAACCCTGTGCCAAAAACCTTCAACCCTCCTCCCTAACCACTAATCCTTATACCTAAACCCTAAACCCCTAACCACTAAACCCTATGCAAAAACCCTAAATCCATAAACACTAGGTATAATATCACAAGTGGTATATACATAAACTTTAAAATCTATACCAAAAACACTAAACCCCTGACGACTACCCTATACCAAAAACCTAAACCTCTAACCACTAGGTGTAATATCACAAGTGATATATATACATAAACTTTAAAATTTATACCCTAAACCTTAAACCCCTAACCACTAAACTATATACCAAAACCCCTAAAACCCTAACCACTAAAACCTATACCAATACCTTTATAAACTAAGATTCACTCGTAGCTTAACAATTATTACCCCTGACATTGTAGTATCACCGGTGATAAATAAATATATAATAAAATCTCATGTGATAAAGTAATATAATGTGACATTAGTTATGGTATTTCACATATAATTAATATCACATGTGATAAAGCAATATAATGTGACACTAATTGTGATTATTTTTGAAAATCTTAACATGTAATCAATGTTATTTATCACTTGTGATATTATACTGTTAGTAGGATTAAAAGGGTTAAAACATAGTTTTTATAGTGTTTTAATTTAATTTTCACAAATTATGTTTGATATATGGTTAGAATGGTAAAGATGTTTATTTTTATGTCAAACATGATCAATTATTTAATGTTTTACACAAATACTTATGCTCATTTCATGACATCATGTTGAGTGCTCGAACGTACAAATATGTTATATCACATGTGAAACTTCAAGCGGGTTTGATGATAAAAAATAAAATTCTTTGATATTCATCAACTTCTATAAATAAACTATTTTGATTTGGAGGTCCAAAAATTATGTATGATAAATGGTTAGAAAAATAAGGATATGTACTTTTAAATGCCAAAAACGATGAATCAATTGGAGTTTCACACAAATATTTATACCCGTTTTACGAAAGCATGTGAAGTGTTCTAACTTATAGATTAGTGTAATATCACAAGTGATATATCAAACAAAATACTGCACGAGAAAAAATAAAAAAAATACAAAAAAAAAGTTTGTCGAAAGTATATGAAAGTGTCACTCTATTTAAAGATAATTAAATGCTTGTCACGATGGTGTAATTAGCAAAGTAGATCAAGAGGTATACCTTAGCGGCGAGTCAAAGAGGTGAGGTTGCTAAAGCGGCGGCGAAGTGGTGGTAGTTGCGGAGTTGATCAAGTAGTGGTGGGGAAGAAGGTGAAAAATAGTGGCAAGATTAGTGAATAGAGTTTTTTTGTTACAAACAAATAGACAAATGGATAGAGAGATTAATAAAAGTATGAGGTGGATGAAAATAGGTAGGGTAGACAAAAAGTGAGGAAAAGACAAAAAAATGATAATAACAATAACGGACACTTTTTAAAATTTTGGCTTTGAAGTTAATAAGGACCAATGGTGCAATCAAATATTGAACGAAAAGACATAAATACCCATAGTGTGCAAGACACATGGGAGAGATAACAGCGGATTTAACTGTGGTTATGTATAACGTGGCTTGAGGGACCAAACACGTAACAACAATGCCAAAAAGGAACCCCGTATTAGAGTCCCCGTTATCTAGGGACCAAACGGGCAAATGGGGTGGAGTTTGGGGACCAACGGTGTAATTTGTCCTAAATTAAATATGTTATTGGGCGAATTTTATTAATGTAGTAATAGATTTTTTTCCGGCACTCTTACAGCTTTCAAGCACGTATTATTATTTTTGATTTTTTACGTTTTTGTTTAGTTATTTACGTTTTAGTATGGGTTTTTACGTTTTCGTCTGTCTTTTTTACGTTTTCGCCCTTTTTACGTTTTCTTCGTTTCCTTACGCTTTTTACATTTTCGTTCATTTTTTTATGTTTCCCCCTTTTTTTTACGTTTTCGTCCGTTTTATAAGTTTTAAGTTTCTTTCGTTTTCGTTCGTTTTACGATTTCTTTTAGTTTTTACGTTTTCGTCTGGTTTTTCACGTTTTCGTCTGTTTTTTTACGATTTCGCCCATTTTTACTATTTCGTCCGTTTTCGTCTGTTTTTTTTCGTTTTCGTTCGTTTTAGCCCCTTTTCGTCTGTTTTTTACGTTTTCGTACGTTTTTTATGTTTTTGTTTTTTTTGTACGATTCCGTTCAATTTTTTACGTTTTCGTACGTTTTTATCTGTTTTTTTCCGTTTTTGTCTGTTTTTTTTTTTGTCTGTTTTTAACGCCTTCATTCATTTTTTACGTTTTGTTGCGTTTTTTACGTTTCGGTGCATTTTCGCCTGTTTTTTTATTCTCTTTCATCTTTTAAGTTTTCCTACGATTTCGTCTGTTTTCGAACGTAAGAAAACGAAAGAAAAAGTACAAAATACTGACAGAGAGTTACGAAAACGTGAAAAACAGACGATAACGTGTGAAAACGGAAGAAAACGTAAAAAACAGATGAAATCGAAAAAAACCCGTATAAAAACGTTAAAAAAACCGTAAGAAATCGTTAAAACAGGCAAAAACGTACAAAAAAGGGGCGAAAACGTAAAAAAATGAACACGAATGTAAAAAACAGACGAAATCGTAAAAAACCAGACGCTATCATAATAATACTGAAGAAAACGGCCGAAAACATAAAAAATAGATGAAAACGTAAAAAAACGAAATGAAACCATAAAAGATAACGTAAAACAACGAAATGAAACCATAAAGGCGAAGAACTATCGTAAAAATAACAGAGCGAAAAAGTAAAAAAGTGACGGAACGAAATCATAAAAACAGGACCGAAAACGTAAAAAAAAACGGGGCGAAAACGTAAAAAAAGGACAACGAAATCTAAAAACCATACGCATCTGTACAAAAAAGCCTAAACGAAAACTTAACAAAAAACAGAAGAAACTGCAAAAAAACCAGATGAAATCGTATAAAAACGAGACAACAACTGTGAAAGAAACTGGACGAAATACGAACTAAAAACGGTACGAAACGTAAAAAAAAAAACAACGAACAACCTAAAAAACAAACGAAAGCATAAAAACAGGACGAAAACGTGACGGACGAAAACTTACAAAAACGAGCGAAAACGTAAAAAACCAAACGAAATCATAAAAAACATACGAATACGTAAAAAAACAGACGAAAACGTAATAATACGCGCTTGAAAGCAGGAAAAAGTGACCGAAAAAAAACAATTAATTAAAGAAAATCGCCCTGTAGTCCAATGCGGTTCGTGACTTTTTCTCTAATGGCAAGCTTTTGAAAGAAATCAACCATACCTTCATTGCACTTATTCCTAAGATTTCTACTCCTCAACGGGTAAATGACTATCGTCCTATCTCGTGTTGCAATGTTCTATATAAATGTATTAGTAAAATTCTTACTAATAGAATTATCGCGGGAATTAAAGAGGTAGTTAGTGAAAATCAGTCGCTCTTATTGCTTCCGGGTAGAAGGAATGCGCTGATATATTATCTTACTTAACCCAAGAGCTGATGCAATAACTATCATCGTGACAGTAAGGCCCTCCCTAGAGTGTCTTTTAAAATTGATACTTCTATAAGGCGTAGGATAACGGTTGATTGCAATCTTGACTAATATTCGAAATGTCTATTGGTTTTCCACCTACTAAAGATAAACATGAATATGCAGTGTCATTGATATCTCCTCTTTTTCGATTAGCTTAAATAGACTTCCATGGTTTTTTCAACAGGTAAGAGGGGATTAGAGGCAGAGGGAGACTCCGCTCAAATCAGCCATCGCCTTATTGTTTACATGGTCAAAGGGAGTTCGTAACCTTATCATATAGAAAAACAATGTTCGTTATTATTTATCGTAAGACACGTTCTCCTTACCATAAATCATATGTGCAGGCAGCAACAACTTGTAATGCTGTGTTTTTGGCAGATGATTTACTTGATCTTATGCGCGGGTGATGTTGACTTTGCTCGTGTGGATTATAACGGCACGTCGCTTGATGAGTTTAAAAGCACATCAGATTTAGTTTCGAGTCTTCCCAAGAGCACGACTTTCTTTTGTAATGTTTGCAATCATGTTAAAATTGCTATTCTCAATATCATGCCATTTTCTGAAGGGAAGCTCCCGGTTAAATACCTTGAGAGTACCTCTACTTTAAAATCGTCCTCGAAACTTCTAATAGACGATTGTGACTGGCATGAAATAAATCCCATCGTTTGTAGGTCGGCCTCCAACTTTTTTAAGTCGGACTTATTTTCACTTCATTCGTTGCGAATGTTATTGTGCGTTGGTATTTATCTTTCCTAAAGGAATTATTCGTGACATTCAACAACTTATTCGCAGGTTCCTTTGGTGTAACGGTGAATATAAACGGGGTAAAACAAAGGTAGCTTGGAATCAAATTTGCCTCCCAAAAGATGAAGGGAGTCTTGGTATTCGAAGCTTGGAAACTTTCAACAAGGCTCTAATGACTACGCACATTTGGAACATTGTTTCTAATAAAGAGTCGTTGTGGGTTAAGTGGATTCACACTTACAAACTTCGAGGCATCGAGTCATTTCTGGGATATTCCGTTAAAGGCGACATTCAGATTGGGGATTGGACGTAAAATCCTCAACTATCGTGATACGAAAGCTTTCATTAAACAAAATTGGTGATGGGAAGTTTAAATCCGGTTTGTTCGACAGTTGGTGTGATTCTAACCCGCTTAACATGATTCTTGACTCCCGAGAAAGCACAAATCGAGGTTTTAAGATTTTACGATATGCAATCTAAAGTTGCTGCTTTAGTTGTTAATAATGCTGTGGAGTTTGGCCTCATGTGTGGCTATTTTAAACCCTAATATTGGATACGATCCATCCCCTAACTGGCTGAATCATGTTCAGATGTAAGTAACTCGTTGGTGCGTAACATGCTAATTGGATACATGCACTGAGTTATCGAGGTTATGAGAATGTTTTGGGATCGCAACGGGATTGTGGCGAAATGACTGTTCATATCGGTAGCAAGATTAGGCGTATGGTCTTTCCTCATTGTATCCCTCACCACGCGTTTCACTTATGGTTGATTATGAGGGAGAGCCTGAAAACGCAAGATAAAGTGCAGCAATGGGATATTGGGAACAACGACCTTAATCTTCTATGTTGTCCCTTGTGTAAAACACAAGCGGAGTCGCATGCCCACCTCTTTTTTGAGTGCTCCTTTTCACAGCAGGTATGGAGCTTGATTCCACTTGAGCTGGTTGGTGAATGTGCCGCCTATATATATATATATATATATATATATATATATATATATATATATATATATATATATATATATATATATATATAGACTATAATATTGAACGAATCACTGCTGCTTATCATGTGTGGATTGAACGTAACAACCGATTGTTCAAGAATGCTAAAAGAACTCCGGAGGAAATTCGGGATATGATCATGGTCACGGTTCGGTTAAAGCTCATTACTCTTAGGTTCAAAAATACTTTGAGTGTGAGTCGCTTGCTGGAAAAATGGAAGATGCCTTGCACGTTTAGGCTATTTGGGAGCTAGCTCTTTGGATGGATTCGTTATATCCCATGCATTCAGTAGCTTGGAAGATTTACAAGTCTAATTGGGATGTTTCCTAGGTTTTTATTGTTTATTTCAATTGAGGCATGTCTCTTTTGTCCCAGTAGAAGTTCAAGTTTGTTAACTTGAGGTTAATGTGGTATTTCAGCCACATTCCATATGTACTGTACTGTTTCTGTGATTAATATACTTTACCGGGGTAACCCTTTACCCAAATAAGTCCATAAGCGCCACTTGATATTTTACGTATGCCCATAAGAGCCTATCAATAATAATTAATGGGCAAAAAATGCCCCCTAACTTTAGAAAAAGAGCCCATGAATTACCATATGGGCAAGATTTGCCACATCTAGGCATAACTCACCTGACACATCAACATCACATCAGCTTTTTCTCTCCAACTTTAAAACTTAATACAACTCACCTTTTAACCCTAATAGAAACCACAAACTGACCTTGCATTAAATAATCACTTTATATAAAATATACCCTACTAAATACCCACACACACTCACAAACCAAATAAAATACATTAAAAAGGTCCCAATTTGTGAGCAACTGTAACAATCCGCATTTTAGGGTCATTATATGTAACACCCCCGAAATACGATACGCGGCGGAATACAACATTTGGGGTGCTACTTCCTAATACATGCACACGAGTCCTAGTAAACGTTCAATAATACGTTTATAAACTAAAATTTACTTTATTTATATGAAGAACATCAGAGTTACAAGGTCCCACTACCAACGTAGAAGTTTAATTCTAAAAGTCATAACACGAATTTGTTTAAAACACTATTTTATTTCATGACACTAATTCACCGAGACACCGTCCTTGATATCCGCGTTCCGTCCCATCCAATCCATCTTCAGTACCTAAACCTGAGATACATGCTTAAAAACGTCAACAAAACGTTGAGTGAATTCATAGAGTTTACACATAACAATTTGAACGCATATTTGGTTCCACAAAACATATAACATTGCTCGTAGGGCAAGTTACAATATGATTTCCAACTAAATGAGCCCGTGTACCGAAACTTAACACATTCATCTCGTGGGATAAAATAATATCCGGGAAGTATGCCACTTCCCCTAATGCTAATCATAAAATGTCCGTTTTAGGGTGCTCACCAACTGATTCAAACCCAGACAGGGTTGTCAAACCTAATAGATCTATTTAATGCATTAACGTTTACCTATAACTAGGCAACTAATGGTAACACAGTAAAAGGCATATACTCAATAGTAAATGGAATCATGACACGTATCAAAAACACATTGCGTTCACTTTTCAAAACAAGGATTATCCCCATCGCGGGTTTAAAATATTCAAAACACTTAAAAGCAAGGCTATGAACTCACCTTGATCTAAGCCGGAGATCAACAATCGAAACAATCCACGAAAAATCAACAAATACAATCATGACCTATAAATTACGTCGCTCGATTACTATACCGAAAAATATGGTCAACGATGCGTGCATCGTATCAACAAAATCATATATATATATATATATACATATATATATATATACATATATATATATATATATATATATATATACATATATATATATATACGTATATATATATATATATATACGTATATATATATATATATATATATATCTATATATTCATACATGTGATGAGAAATCCACTTGCGCGCCTTAGATCCTAAAACCCCACAATATTAGGTTACGATCGCTCTTTTACTTACATGCCTCAATACTTTATTGAAAACTTTCTATTTTCGGAAACTTTCTATTTTTTAGAAATTTACTATTTTCGGAAAGTTACCAATTTTAGTAAGTCCTAACATCTATTTATATTTATAGAAATATTTATTTATCTCGTCGAACTTTCGACGCTCAAATTGGTTATCATCTACTTGTATCGGTATTATATCCGAATATTACGAAAGTTACTATTTTTAGTATCTTCTTCGCTCAAAATAACCGTTAAGTCTAAAATATTATACTCGTAATAATAATAGCGTTTATTATTTTTATAACATCCGACAAGTCTTATATCAATCCGTTGACTTTTAAAAATCAACGTTAGACCTCATTTGACTTTGACTTTATATATATATATATATTGTTAAATTTGACTCGTCCAAAACAACCCATTATATTACATTTTCACGATTCAAACAACTTTTTTAGTTCTAGCCGAGACCTGAAACTCGAAAGAAAATGACAAAAATGCCCTTGAAAGTTTCTGCAGAAACTTGTGACATTTTTAATAAAAGTGCAGAATTTGACCTTGGGTTTTGACCCGTTATTACTCGATTTTAAAACTAGCAAGCCTCCTGCCAAAGCAAAACGTCATTTCGAACAACTTTCGTGTTTCGCCGGAAGGCTGAAACGGACTCGAAAGTGCTCAAATCGGACGTTTTTGAATCTGCCAGCAACTAACAAAACCACTAGCTTATTGGAATTTTTCGTAGTTTTCAAATCTTGTTTCGCCGTAACTTCTTCGTTATTAGGAGTTACGGGGCGTTCGAATTACCGAAACGGTCATAAAAATACCCTCTACCATAGTTTCTAAACTAAAAATCAAATTTTATAATTTCTCAGACCTTGTTTTCCACGCCAAAGTTTTTTCCATTCTTGACACATCTAAAATGGTTTATACATGATATTTATGACGCTCAATCAACCCAAATCACAATCTAACTAATCGACGCGAGTTCATCGGATTTCATCACATGCAATAACCGAAAACAAATCAAATCGCGAAAACAAATATAATACAAGTATTAAAAATACTTACAAAGCTATATTAAGCTAGATCAATAATCGAGATTTTCTCTTTTGCCCGTTTCTTTTCTAGCCGTGGGTTCGAACCAACCCAAAACACAAAACCCTCAACTTTTTAACAAAACCCCGCTTGTAAGAATACTTATTTAATACTTTTAAACGATGTTCTCGACCCATTTCGACATGAACTCGAACCACTCCAACACTAGAGAAATAATCATTGCATATGGGTTTTTATTAGTGGGAAACGTAGGCCTCGATACAAGGATTAATATTTTGTAACTTGATCATAATGCATGTCGGTTTTTGGTGGTGGTGGTGTGGTGGTTTGTGGCGGTCGACGAAGAGGGAGGAGAAATGTGTGTGTTTGTTTATGTAAAAATGAATAAAAGTGGAAGTAAAACCCTTTTTATACTTGCACCACTTTGATCAAATGACAACTTTAGTCCTCTCCTCTTTTCTAGTTTAGATTTTTGACACACCAATGTTTTTTTAGATAAAAACCGACAACCGTGGCTCAGGATTACTCTTCCGAGACCATTTTTATTTCTGTCACCTTTTTTTGGTTTAAAACATTTAATAAAATGTGTACACTTTAAAATGAGAGTCCGGCTCAAGACAAGGAACAAAATGACGAATCGACAAAAATATAGATTTTGCAAAATAATATAAGTCGGGGCGGGTCATAATATTTATGATGCTCAAAGTGTTCAATGGTTGTGCGGTCAAACTTCGACTCGCAATTCGACTAAAAATAATAATTCCTCAAATCCGTTCGTAATAAAATACAAAAATAACTATTCATGACAAATAAAAATTTTAAATGTCGACGTTCGTTCATATGAACTTATAAAATAATAATTATGATGTCGAATCCGCGATCGTCATACGCGTCGTAAAAATCGGGTTGTTACATTCCACCCACCTTAAGGGAGCGTCGTCCCGGTGCTCGTCCTTTCTTACTTGTCTTAATTTTACTGGTAGTGAGACGGTTTCCTCATTATCGAGCGGACTCACATGCTCGAACGCATAATTCACGCAACGCAATACTCGCCTTGACTATTCCGGATGGAAAGCCAACAAAACAAATGGTAATTCATACCAACAAGATCAAAAATATAATTATAATCGCTCTTATCACAAGAGACAAAATACGCCACGGAACATATCCGGGAAAACATAAATCGCGTCGCTTTTAAACGAAAGATCAACCCAAGTCTTAATTTGGTAATCATTCCAACAAAACAAAGCACACATCGCTACGCAAAACCAAAACATACATCGCTACACAAAACCGAAACGTACGTCATCGTCCAAAACGAAATTACTCATTAATATCCAAAACCAAAATACACGCGTCGCCCTCCCGGTCTCATTTAATAATGCACCACCGGTTGCGAAAATATTCCGAAGTACTCATGACCCCATCATCACATTATTGCACTATCACATAAAATCACATAAGCATATAATCACATAATTGTCATTTCACAATGACTTCGCATTTCGTCCTAGCTTTACTTAGGCACCATATCATACTTGCTCATTACCACACTTAGCAACAATCATGCTCGCTCATTATAAAGCCTCAGAAAATAATCGCGCTTGCTTATAATGAAGCCTCAACAAAACAACTATTCCCACTCACATGGGATCGTACCCAACCGATCAAATTGCTCATTATACCAGGTTTGCCAGATGGCCAAGCTTCTTGGTTATGATCTTGACTTAATCAAGGTTAGCTCCTAACTAATCATAGTCATGCTTGTGGTTTATCTCGCCATGAACGATTATAGATTTTTCGAGATTCCTATCCATGTTCACAGAAGACCTTTTGGGTGTGTGTACCCGTCTAATTGAACTCTCGTTTATTTATGGGCAAATATACCCATTCACCCACATCCTAAGCCACATCATGGGCTGCACAAAAGCGACATAAGCGTTTATCAACATTCAAAGCACATAGCACATAAAGCATATTTTTTTCACATAATTCCGCAATGATAATCCCACAGGAATACACATACAAGATCAAAACGATCGATAGCAATCGAGAAAAATAATTGACCATCATGGACTTATTGCTCGCTTGACAAAGAATTAAAATTCCAACGTTTCCACATGGCGACTAGCATAATCAGCTCGGTCCTGGCACATCGCATTACATCATAGATGAATCGAATCATTAAGTCGAGAAAATCACTCACGTTCCTAATTCAATACCGCTCGACTTAAGGCATTGGCTACTTTGGTCGTTCCTTCAGAATGGGGACGGATGTCACCATTTTTCTAGAGTCTCCAATCAATTCACCCCTCTTTACGCACTCGAGTCGTCACGTTACAGAGTAAGGATCACTACACCTTACCGTAGGTCAGGGATCGTTTAGTGCCTTATTCTAATCCTTGATGATTAAGGTACATTCGCACACTATATCGCTACAACTTTCTATAACGGGGAAGAAGTTTTCTTCACGGTCTTCTGATAAGATCGTTTATGCTCTAGGTTGTTTAGACATTTAATCTAGGATGAACAATAACAATGATAACATGCACAGCAGAATATAATGAAGAAAATTGTTATTGAACAAGGTTTTTCATTCATATGATTTCCCTAGTTCCCCATATATAAACTAGGGTGCTTACTATTATAAGCTATACTTAGCTATGCTAACTATTAACTAAAGTGTGCTTATCACAAACGTTTTCTAACTCTTATTAGGAGCTCTAGTTTTCTGGATGTCTAAAACCTATAACCTGTATCTTTTTATATACTAGAGATATTAGGTTTTACAAAGAAATAAACATAAATCTTTTAAACATTTAACTTGATCTTTTGTTATCTTCTTTCTTCATAAGGAGATCTTCCATAATCTTTATCTTTTGATATCTTTGACTAAATCTTCAATAATTCTCCACCAGCTTGTAGAATTCTTTAATGATGATTTTAGTCCTTTTGTTTCATTCTTTTATTTATTTTGTCTCATCAAATCTAGAATCCTAACAATCTTCCCCTATTTGATGATGACAAAACAAATAAAGTCGCGTACGAACTTCATCATAAAGCCAAAGCTTCCCCTGAAGTTGAGATGTAATCATCTCCCTGAATGAAACAAAATCTTCAATGCTTCCCCTTGACTTAAGATCTCCTTGAACATGCCACCACACATAAATAAGCTGCAAATCAATAAACCTATAATCTTCTTCCCCTTTTTGTAATCATCTAATAGGGGTCTTCTTGTAGAAATGCAACTTGGATCATAACAGCTACAAATTATATACCACACTACCAATCCATCCTTCCAATGACTCAAAGTACCCGCCATGAAGCATAATACGAAAAATAACTCTGAAACCTTGATCAAGAAGAACTCTTTTCAAACAAAAAGATGGATCTAGAAACAGTCCAAAACAATGCTATGGCAAAGTTACCCCTTCTAAAACAGGGTGACTATGAGATGTGGAAGATAAGAATAGAGCAATGCTTTCAAGTCCAAGATTATGCTCTTTGGGAGGTTATAGAGAATGGAAATTCTTTCAAACCTGTACCACAAACAACAGCAAATGCAGATGGTACCTCTACTTCAACAATACCAGGTCTAGTTACAACTGAAGAGAAGGCCCAGAAAAAGAATGATTTAAAAGCAAGAAGCATGTTGCTGATGGCTCTTCCCAATGAACCTCTCTTAACGTTCAATCGATACAAGGATGCCAAGAGCCTGTTCACTGCTATACATGCTAGATTTGGTGGCAATGATGCCACAAAGAAGACACAAAAGACACTACTGAAGCAGATGTATGAAAACTTCAATGCTCTTAGCACAGAGTCACTTGACTCAATCTTCAACAAGCTTCAAAAAATTGTTAGCCAGTTGGCCATCCTAGGTGAAATCATCTCTCAAGAAGATTTCAACTTAAAATTCTTGAGAAGCCTGCCTGCTGAATGGAACACTCATGTGGTGGTCTAGAGGAACAAACCAGATCTTGACACAATGAGTTTTGATGATCTTTACAACAACTTTAAAATTGTTGAACAAGAAGTCAAAAGAACTGTAACATCAAGCTCAAACTCAAGCTCGCAGAATATGGCCTTTGTATCTTCTCCTAGCAGTACCAATGATGTTAATACTGCTAATGTTCAAGTTAGTACTGCTACCACGCCTGTTAGTACTGCTAGTACTGCTGATAATATTGCTAACTTGAGCGATGCAACTGTATATGCATTCTTGGCCAATCAACCTAATGGATCTCAACTAGTCCATGAAGATCTCGAACAAATTCATGAAGATGATCTTGAAGAAATGGATCTAAAGTGGCAGCTAGCATTACTTAGTATGAGAGCAAGGAAGTATTACCAGAGAACTGGTAAGAAGATCACTATAAATGGGAGTGATACAGCTGGTTATGACAAGTCAAAGGTAGAATACTTTAATTGTCATAAGATGGGGCATTTTGCTAGGGAATGCAGAGGTCCAAGGAACTAAGAAAGTAGGCCAAGGAATCAAGACAACTCAAGAAAAACTGTGAATGTGGAAGAAACTTCTTCCAAAACGATGGTGGCCATTGATAGGGCTGGTTTTGATTGGAGCTTTATGGCAGATGAGGAAGTACCTACCAACATGGCACTTATGGCTTTCTCAGACTCAGAGGTACTAAATGACAAAACTTGTTCTAACACTTGTCTTAAAAACTATGAAATTCTTAAAACTCAGTATGATAATTTAAGAATAGAGTTTAATAAATCTGAGTTTGATCTAGCTACCTATAAAAGAGGTCTAGCCTCTATAGAAGAACAACTTGTCTTCTACAAGAAGAATGAGGTTGTGTTTTGTGACCAAATTGTTGTTTTAAAAAGAGATGCCTCATTTAAAGACTCAGAGATTAATGCTCTTAAAATACAGATAGAAAAACTTAAGAAAGAAAAGGAGAGCGATCAGATTAAAATTAACGATTATGAAAATGCTTCTAAGAGCTTAGATAAATTGATAGGAAGTCAAATATCTGATAACAGTAGAAAAGGTGTGGGGTTTGCAAGCTATAATGATGTTGCACCTCCACCTACAGGCTTATTTTCACCCCCAACTATTAATTTATCCAACTCTGGTCTTGAGGAGTTTCAACAGCCTGAGTTTGAAGGCTATGGTGTTAAGGTCAATAAGAGTGTCAGTGAAAATTCCTCTAATGAGATTAAGAAATCTCCTGATGCCCCAATAATTAAAGATTGGGTGTCTGATTGTGATGAGGATGAGTCAATTGTAAGGTTATTAAAATCTGATAATGTTCAACAAAAACCTAAGCAAGCTAATCAACTTAGGAAAGTTAGTGAAAATCCTAAGAATAACAGTACAAACTGGAATGAAAAGAAAACTTAGAAATTAGGAGTTGGGTTTCAGTTTACAAAGAAAGCTTGTTTTATGTGTGGGAGTTTTAACCATCTAATTAAAGACTGTGACTTTCATGATAAAAAGATGGTACAAAAACCTGTAATGAACAATGTGCAAAAGGGAACTGGTCAAAGGGAAGTTAGACCAGTTTGGAATAATGCTATGAGGCTTAATCATCAAAATTTCTCTACTTCTAGAGGAAATTTTGCTCCAACAGCAGTTTTAACTAAGTCTGGCATAGTACCAATTAGTACTGTTAGGCAAAGCTTTACAAGAGCAGCAACACCAGTTAGTACTGCCAAGCCTATTAATACTGCTGCACCTAAACTCTTAGTGAATGTTGCAAAATCTAAACCTAATGTTTTTCAGAAGACACATTCACTATCTAGGAGACCTTTTCACCAAACAACAGCACTTAAAAACAGAAATTTGAAAGAAAAAGTTAATACTATCAAGGTAAATTCTGTTGACTATGTTGATCCAACAGGCAGACTCAAGTCAGTAATGGTTTGGGTCCCCAAAAGAAACTAATTCTCTTGTGTTTGATATGCAGGGTGATCCACAAGTTGCTTTAAAAGATACAAGAATTTTTTACAGTGGATGCTCCAGGCATATGACAGGAAACAAGTCCTATCTCACAGATTTTCAAGACTATGATGGAGGATTTGTTGCATTTGCAGGCAGTTCTAAAGGAGGTAAAATAACTGGAAAAAGGTAAAATTAGAACTGGAAAATTAGACTTTGAAGATGTGTACTTTGTGAAAGAACTTAAGTTTAATCTTTTTAGTGTCTCACAGATGTGTGACAAGAAAAATAGTGTTCTTTTCACTGAAACTAAATGTCTTATTCTTTCTCCTGATTTTAAGCTACCTGATAAAAGTCAAGTAATGCTTAAGATACCCAGGAAAGATAATATGTACAGTTTTGACCTAAAGAATATTGTTCCTTCAAAAGGTTTGACTTGTTTATTTGCAAAGGCCACAAATGATGAGTCTAAGATGTGGCATAGGAGGCTTGGTCATATAAACTTTAAAACTATGAATAAACTTGTGAAAGGAAATCTTGTTAGAGGTTTGCCTTCAAAGATTTTTGAAAATGACCACACATGTGTTGCTTGTCAGAAAGGAAAGCAACACAAAGCCTCTTGTAAGTCCAAGCTTGTGAATTCTATCAGCCAACCTTTACAAATTTTGCATATGGACTTATTTGGACCAACTTTTGTAAAGAGTATCATGGGTAAAATGTATTGCCTAGTGGTCACTGATGACTATAGCAGATTTAGTTGGGTTTTCTTCTTAGCTAAAAAGGATGAGACTAGTGGAATCCTTAAAGACTTCATAACAGGAATAGAAAACCAGTTGAATCACAAAGTTAAAATCATCAGATGTGACAATGGGACTGAGTTTAAGAATTATGAAATGAATCAGTTCTGTGGAATTAAAGGGATTAAGAGGGAATTCAGTAATGCTAGGACTCCACAACAAAATGGAGTAGCTGAAAGAAAGAATAGGACACTCATAGAGGCAGCTAGAACTATGTTGGCAGATTCATTATTACCTATACCATTTTGGGCTGAAGCAGTTAATACTGCTTGTTATGTACAGAACAGGGTATTAGTGACTAAACCTCATAATAAGACACCTTATGAACTCTTAATTGGTAGAACACCTATTATAAGTTTTATGAGACCTTTTGGCTGTCCAGTTACTATTCTTAACACCCTTGATCACCTAGGCAAGTTTGATGGAAAGGCTGATGAGGGATTCCTAGTTGGTTACTCTATAAATAGCAAGGCTTTTAGAGTATTTAATAGTAGAACTAGGAAGGTAGAGGAAAACCTGCATGTAAACTTTCTTGAAAATAAACCAAATGTTGCAGGAAATGGACCAGAATGGCTGTTTAATATTGATATTCTAATAAATACTATGAATTATCAACCAGTCAGTGCAGGAAATAGAACTAATGGTAATGCAGGTTTAGAGACTAATTCTGATGCTAACAAGATGGAAAAGAGAAAGTGCCTGATCAAGAATACATCTTATTACCATTGCTGAATACAAGTTCAAATGTTTCTTCAAGTTATGAGACAGCTGAGTCCTCACCAAAAGATGATGCTGGAAAGAACAATGGAGTTAAGGATCCAGCAAAAGAAGGTGACATGAATGGTCCAGGGGAGGCAACTAACACTAACAGCACTAACAGACTTAATACTGTTAGTTCACCAGTTAATACTGTTAGTTCACTAGTTAATACTGTTGGTTCATCTTTTACTGCTGAGGATCCAGGAAAAGCAAGAGCACAAAGGAATGAGTTTGAAAGTTTGTTTGGACAAGACAAGGATGACAACAATACCTACAGGGTCTTTACTCCTGTTAATGCTGCTACTCCTTCTAATGCTGATTATCCTATTGATCCTCTCATGCCTGATTTGGAGGATACTGCTAATCTTGAAGATACTGGTATATTTGGAAATGCATATGATGATGAAGATGTGGGTGCAGAGGCTGATATCAACAACTTGGAAACAACCATGAGTGTCAGTCCAATTCCCACAACCAAAATTCATAAGGATCATCCTAAAGGTTAAATCATTGGAGAGGTGGACTCTGCAGTACAGACAAGAAGAATGCACAAGCAGAATAAAGCAGGATTGATCACCTTCATAAACAAGCAAAGAAGAACAAATCATAAAGATTTTCAAAATTGTCTATTTGCTTGTTTTCTCTCTCAGATGGAACCAAAGAAGGTAACTCAGGCTTTGGATGATGAAAGCTGGGTAGAAGCTATGCAGGAAGAGCTTCTCCAGTTTAAGCTACTAAATGTTTGGACACTGGTGGATTTACCTCATGGTAAGAAGGCCATTGGTACCAAGTGGGTCTTTAGAAACAAGAAAGATCAAAGAGGGATTGTTGTTAGAAATAAAGCCAGGCTGGTAGCACAGGGTCATAGACAAGAAGAAGGCATAGATTATGATGAGGTTTTTGCTCCTGTTGCAAGGATTGAAGCAATCAGGTTATTTTTGGCCTATGCATTATTTATGGACTTCACTATGTACTAGATGGATGTGAAGAGTGACTTTCTATATGGTACTATTGAAGAGGAGGTATATGTTAGCCAACCTCCAGGCTTTGTGGATCCAGAATTTCCAAATAGAGTGTACAAGGTAGAGAAAGCTTTATATGGTCTTTATCAAGCTCCTAGAGCCTGGTATGAGACCTTATCTACCTACTTATTGGAGAATGGATTCAGAAGAAGGACTATTGATAAGACTTTGATCATAAAGAAGATAAAGAATGACATTCTACTTGTTCAAGTTTATGTAGATGACATCATTTTTGGGTCTACAAAGAAGTCTTTGAGTACTGAGTTTGAGCAGCTTATGCATAAAAGATTTCAGGTCAGCTCCATGGGGGAACTTACTTTCTTCTAGGGTTGCAAGTTGAGCAGAGAAAAGATGACATCTTTCTCAGTCAGGATAAATATGTGTATGACATCTTAAAGAAGTTTGGCTTTTTTAGTGTAAAGATAGCAAGTACTCCAATAGAGACACACAAGCCTTTATCAAAAGATGCAGATGGAACAGATGTTGATGTTCACTTATATAGATCCATGATTGGATCACTGATGTATTTAACATCTTCCATGCTAGACATCATGTTAGCTGTGTGTGCATGCTCAAGATTTCAAGTTCAACCAAAAGCTTCTCATATGCATGCTATGAAGAGAATCTTTAGATATCTTAAGGGTCAACCTACTTTGGGCCTTTGGTATCCTAAGGATTCACCTTTGGAGTTGATAGCTTATTCTAACAGTGATTATGCAGGTGCTAGTCTTGACAGGAAATCTACCACAGGAGGTTGTCAGTTCTTAGGTTGCAGGTTAATCTCTTGGCAATGCAAGAAACAAACAATTATGGCTAATTCCATAACTAAAGTAGAATACATTGCTACTTCCAACTACTGTGGACAAGTTCTTTGGCTCCAAAATCAATTACTTGATTATGGATACAATTTTATGCAGACCAAGATTTATGTGGATAATGAAAGTGCAATTTGTGTGGTGAAAAATCCTATATATCATTCAAAGACCAAGCATATAGAGATTTGACATCATTTCATTAGAGACAGTTATGAGAAAAAGTTGATTGAAATGGTCAAGATACATACAGACTACAATGTTGCAGATCTTCTTACTAAAGCCTTTGATGTGACTAGGTTTCAGATTTTGATTGCAAGCATTGGTATGCTTAATCCTTAGAGCATGGATTAAGGGGAGGTTAGTTATGTATATATGGTGCTTAGATATGTAAATATGATGCCAAGTTACTTAATACTGTTGGGCTTAGTTGATACTACTAGGTAAAACTTTGTATTGCTAGTATAAAAGTTAATACTGCTAGGATCAGTTAGTACTATTGTGTATATATGTATTGGTGTTGCTGATAAAAGTTTGAGCGGAGGATATTGTTGATAGCATGGATGTCTTTTCAGTGTTGGTTGTATACCACATAACAAATGGTCATCAATTCACCATGTCTAACAGACAATAAAGAATTGGCTATTCCAGGGCAAACGACAACTGGTAAAGAATTCTCAAATCCGTTGATGGCTGATAGTTTGCCAAAAACTATACTTCCAACTAATTTTGTGGGATGCCTTAAGGTTAAATTTGGGAAGAAATGGGTCAAAAGTAGTATTTTGATTTGGTTAACAGTTTTTGACTTCTATTCATGGGCTATGCATAAATATGGATCCTTATGAATTCTCACATGTCTATCTAGTTATTTCTAGTGTGTTTGTGATGAATAGAGGCATGTTGTTGCATGACTATTAGAGAATAGGTTAATACTGCTAGGCAAATTAGGGGAAAAAATATTAGTACTGCTAGACAAAAGTTAATACTGCTACTGTCAAAACCCTTAAGTGTCATATATATTTTTCTAACTTGCTCTTATCATTCGCTCACCCTATCATACTCATCCTAAACCCAGAACTTTATTTAAGCTTTACCCTTCTCACACATCTTTAATGGAAAACTTAGAATTCTGTGATAAGCATAACATGGTTGCTTTTCATCAAAAGCCAACTGGGAGTGAGTAATTTCATCAGATAGTAGAGTTTCTTGCTGGTAGCCATATCAGGTATGCTTTGACTGCTAATCCTACTATCTATGCTTCTCTAATTGAATAGTTTTGGCAGAATGCTACTGTCAAAACAGTCAATAATGGAGAACAACAGCTAACTGTCATAGTTGATGGGCAAACAATTGCTATTACTAAAGCATCTGTTAGGAGACATCTCCAATTAGCAGATGCAGATGGTATTAGTTCTTTGCCCAATACTGAAATTTTTGAACAACTCACTCTAATGGGGTATGTTTCTAATGATGACAAACTTACTTTTTAAAAAGGTAAATTTTCACCCCAATGGAGATTTTTGATCCACACCATCTTACATTGTTTAAGTCCTAAGAAAACTTCATGGGAACAATTTTCTAGTAATATTGCAACTGCAATCATTTGTTTAGCTACAAACAGGATTTTTAAGTTTTCAAAATTAATTTTTGATGGTATGGTGAAAAATGTGGATAGTAAAACAAAATTTTTAATGTATCTACGATTTATACAAATCATTTTGAATAAAATGAAAAGGCTTCTTAATATACATAACAGAACACATGTTGCTCCTTCTTTAACACAAAAACTTTTTAGCAACATGAAAAGAGGTTTTTCAGGGGCACACATACCTCTATTTGATTCTATGCTGGTTCATGACCAAACTGGTCAGGGTGAAGGTCCATCAAGCCCAGGTGGAACCCAACACATACCTACTATCATTGAAACATCTCCACAACTCCAAAATATCTCCAACACCTATAGGAAAACCAGGACAAGAACAAGAAGAATGGGCATTAGGATACCTCAGTCCGATGTTTCATCAAGTGTTACAGATGAGGCCATCATCAAGGAGATGCATGATGGATTGGTAAGGGCTACCACTATTGCTTCTAGCTTAGAAGCAGAGCAGGGCAGTGGTAACATTGCTAAGACCCAAACCAAGGCAACATCATCTGGGTCAAGTTCTCCAAGAACTAGCTCAGAAGGTGGTCTCGGGTGCCACTTTACCATGGGGGATAGTCCTGTTCAGGCTAGGCCTGAAAGGGTATCTAACTTGCCCAATGAACCACCTCTCAGAGAAGGTAACACATCTCGAAGTGGGGAGGGTCGTATGCAATTTTCGGAATTAATGGATCTCTGTACAAAATTGTCAGCTAAAGTTACTTCATTGGAGGATAAACTTGCAAGCACCAAAGTTGTCTACAACAAAGTCCTTATCACTCTCACCAAAAGGGTAAAGAAATCGGAGAAACAGCTCAAGCCCAAGAGAAGAAGAGCAGTTATTGACTCCTCAGAGGATGAAGAACCAAGTTTGGATGCTAAGGATTCTCCCAAACAAGGAAGGATGATTGAAGAAATTAATAAAGATGAGAATGTCAACTTGGTCAAAAGCAGTGAGCTAGGGAAGTCACATGATACAGCTGAGCATAGGATGGAGAGTGAACATGATGATGATGATAGAACTCTTGCTGAAACATTGCTGAATATCAAAAGGAGTACAACAAAAGGTAAAGCTATTATGCAAGAATCTGAGCCTCTAAAGAAAATCAAGAAGAAAGAGATGGTACAGATAAGTCTTGATGAAGAATTTGCTAAAAGTTTTTATGAGGAAGAGCAAGCACAGATTCTGCAGGATGAAGAATATGCAAAACAAGTTGAAGCTCAATGGGTTGCTGATGAAGAAAGAATAGCAAAAGAAACTCTAGCACAAGCAAAGCAGACAGATGAAAGGGAAAAAGTTATTAATTGGAATGATCCTGATGTGCTTAGATATCATGCAATTCAGAATAGACCTTTGTCAGAAGCTGAAGTGAGAAAGAATATGTGTACATATTTGAAGAATCAATGAGGATACAAGCTGAGTCATTTCAAGGGTGAGCATCATGAAGAGTTAGCCCTATTTTAACAGGTATTGGGATCATAATCATGCATTTGTACCTAAGGATTCTGAAATTGAAAAGGAAAGTTTATGTAAAGGTTGGATATGATCTTCACCAAGAACCCAAGAAAGCTACCAGGAAGGTTGAAAGAAAGACTTCAAATGACAGAAGGTCCCTAACTAAGCAACGAAGACCGATAAGCAAGCAAACTTTAAGTTGATCGTGACAAGAGGAAGATGAGATCAAGAAGTATATGCAAATCGTTCCTGTTGAAGAAATAGCAATTGATGCTATACCATTGGCTACAAAACTTCTAATTATTGTTGATTGGAAAATCATTAGTAAAGGAAAGGTCAGTTTTTATCACATTTAACGAGTGCTGGAAGCTTAAACAGATACACTCACAGTCTGATTTATTGCTTCAGAATCTTGATAGAGAAGATTTAGAAATTGTGGAAGTTAGTCAAAGCTAAGTATGGAGATACAAGGCCAGAGGAAGCTTATGAAAAAGTATTATGGGGAGATCTTAAAGTGATGTTTGAGCCTGATATGGAAAGTGAGGTATGGAGGAATCTATAGAGTTATGATGTAATAGCCTGGATATTATATTCTTCATGTGGAGTAAACTTTGTGAGATTTGAAAATCTGCATATTTTCATGCTGGTAGAGAAAAGTTACCCTCTTACACCTACTACAATTACCAAGATGTGGATAGCAAGCTAAAAGCTGATCACCTATAATGGAAATGTGTTATCAACTTCCAGCTTATGGAAAAAAACAAAAGAAGCTGAAGTGTTAGGAAGATTCCTTCAGAGACCAAAAAAGCAATATTCAAGAAACTTAGATTTGGAGATAAATCACAAGTTTAGGAGAGGATTGTTGGGAATTAAGAGCTTCTACAAGTTTATACTGCTGATGGACTTAGTACTGCTATTTGAAGATTTGTGCTGCTATTGAAGATTGGAGAAAATAAACTAAGTCATTAGTACTGCCAGTTGTAATAGTTAGTATTGTTAGTTATAGTTAGTACTGCCAGTACAAAATGATAGATCATTAGTACTGCTAGTTAGTGTATTAGTACTGTTAGTATAAGAAGTTAGTACTGCTTATGTGATATGCATGAGATATATTAGGAATAGATATGCATGATCACTTAACGTGTTTTGTAAGCCTATTAGGGTTTTCCTTGGTGTATAAAAGGAACCCTACGGCATAGTTAGAGATACGAATTCAACATAGAAAAGTCATAGTTATTAGGCAAAACATATAGTTGTTTTGTGAATCATTCAATACAAAAGTTCTTGTTATGTTGTTCAATTGTTCTTCTAGTATATAAAGATTAGATTCCGCATAATCTTTATATATTCTACAAGGTTTCTATCCTAGTTGTTTTAGATTTATCTAAGATAACTAAAGCTTTAACAAGCTAATCAAAGATCTATTCTAAAGGGGATCAAAGCTTGTGAAAAATGAATAAAAGAATGAAACAAAATGACTTAAATGCAAAGCTGGAATTCTTCAAAATATGGAAGATTTTGAAGATTCTAGGAGATCTCCTTATTCAGATAAAGATAACAGAAGATATTCCTAAATATTTAAAAGATTTATTTGTATAATGTTTATCTTCTTTTGTAAGTCTTGGACTCCTTATGTTATAAAAGGACGTCTCAGGCTTGTAGTTTATGTGTGCACAGAAAATGTAGTCGACTAAAGGTGTGTGTGCGTGTTCTAGGCGTGTGGTTCATTGTAAAAGCCTAGAATGAGTGTTGTAGCCTCAAGATCAATGTTTCATTGATCATGTTACTAGTTAGAGTAATCGTTCTAGAATTGATCATCTAGAATTGGGGCGAATAGTAAATAATATGAATGGAAAAAACCTTGTGTTAATAACAATGATTCTATGTATTAAATATTCTGCCTTTGTTATTAATTTATCCTAGATTAGATCTAAACAATCTGAGCTTACAACGATCTAAGGAGTTATTTAGACTCCACAATTGGTATCAGAGCCTCGGGGCTCTCGATCTAGGATCTAACAAAGTTTTATTGGTGAATTTATGAAGGCAAAAGGTATTGATTTCTTTTGGTTTTTGGTAAACAGAATTAGTGACAGATTAGTGACAGTTTTGTGACACTTTAAAAGTGTCGTCTGGATAATTAAAAAAAAGGTATCCTTAACATTGGTAATAGGTTAATACTACTGCCACGAGATACAGTATTGATGGTGATCGTAATTATTGGTGCTTTATTGACGCAAAAAGTGTCACAAAAAGGTATGGGAGGAAGGAGCACTTTATACTCCAATACAAGTTAGTACTGCTCGTGTTGATGTTTCTACTGCCAAGGTAAAACATTACTACTGCTAGCCTTATCGTTAATAGGTTTGTACTGCTAGTTGTTTCGTGGATGTTTGTACTGCTAGCGTATAGTAGTTAATACTGCTAGGCTTTTTCTAGTAGTTAATACTGCTCGAGCATATTGATCGTTACTGCTGCCAAAGATGATAAAAGAGAAGTTTGTGATGTCAATATTATTAGTGTTGCTGTCCTTAAAGGTTAATACTGTCAAGGATGATATCAAGCTGTTAGTATTGCTTGTTAAGGCTGCTATTGGCATATTAATGATGCTCATCATATGTTTGTGTTGCCTACACTATGCAAAGGGAAGATTTAATGCTGCTCTTACTTGGTTAATATTGCTTATGCATGGTTAGTGCTGCTCGACAAAAGCATTACTGTTTGTTGAAGATTAGTGCTGCTAGCTTAAGTTAATATTGCTGCACTAAGTTAATACTGCTGGTACATACTTAATGCTGCTAGTATATATTTAATGCTGACATGTTAGGAATTATTGTAAACAGACTTAAGTCTGGTAGTTATAGAGTTAAGTCTGGTAGACATAGTTAAGTCTGCCAATACTAAGTTAAGTCTGGCAGTACTATAGTTAGTACTGGTCTCATATAGTTAAGTCTATTTATGTAACAAAATAGTTATCTTAGAGATATCTTAGGAAAGGATATGCACTATCCTTTCACATGCTTAGGAAAGGATAAGCATTATCCTTTTACATGTTTGTAAAGCCCATTAGGTTTTCCTTGGTGTATAAAAGGAACCCTACGGCATAATGTTTAGTATGAGATTGAAATAGAATTCTAATAGAAATTAATAGCAAATAGCAAAGTTTTACATTGTGTTCTTCTTAGTACTTATGTTAAGATTTCGCATTAGCACATAGTATTCATAGTCATTGTCTCTCATATAGTTGATTTAGATTTATTCAAGTTAGCTATTATCCTACAAAAGGCTAAATAGATCTAAGACTTTAGACCTACAAGGAGGTTGGTCGTCAACTGTCTTTGTTTGGTTCCATTCATGATCAGGAGTTTAAGAGCCTGATAGATTCCACAATCGTTCATCAACATTAGTTACCTCTCTAATAGAAGATACATCATTTCCTGTATCAAACTCCTGATGGAGTAGTTCTTCTAGATCAGCAACCCTTAGTTCATGCTCTTCTTCTTGATTAGACTTG
>BQNB010004653.1:15558-103521 GCA_026074375.1 Tanacetum coccineum | reverse complement strand
CCCCATAGAATTTTTAATGTCTTAAATTTTAATCAATTGGTATTTCAAATACTAAATGTTTTATTATTTAAAATAAGGGGAGAAAATATGATTAAAATAAGATATAGAAGAATGCGATCTTTAAGACTCTAAGTGCAACTCTTTCCTTCATGTGCAAAACAATTTCGAATCTCAGAGCACATGTGTAGGGGGAGTATTTCAAAATGTCAGTATTAATGGTTTTATGGTTCGATCTCTATACCCAACAACAAATTAATCTCACAACGTCGATGAAGTTATAAGGTGGTTAAGGTTAGGTATAAGTCCTATGATCCAACCAGAACCGGAGGGATCTACCCAAGGATATTCCATAGATAGAATTAGAAGTCCTTATGTATGATTGGAGATGAATGAGAATAAGGGAATAATGCCGACTAAAATTGAGCTAACACTGGAACAATCTCAAAAAGGTGTTAGTAATGACGTCTTGGTAAGCATTAAAGGGGTTGAAGAATTAAAAAAATGTATGGATAAAGGGTGAAAACAAAGCAGCCCTCCACACAACTTAGGCAGAAACCGGGTCAATACATAATCTATCAAAATCACAAAGATGATTGTTGGTATTGAAGAAAGACGTCATGGACCCAATGATGCAATGCACAACCCTTCCCAGCCATTCGAGTTTCTCTCAAAAGAAACTTGTCTCATTTGTCATGGAGATACACACGTTATCTATTGACATCTCACTTTGAGATTGTTGATATTGAATAGGTGGCAGTCTGCTCCAGTCTCCGATTACTAAAAACAAAGTGCACAAATCAAGTCTAGAGCCAAGAGAGATCAAATTATAAATCTCATTAGGACACAATGTCAAAATACACTTGTTGAACACCATAAAGTTCATAAGATGTAACAAAGAGTCCTACACATTATCCTTGTGATCTTGCCAGAACATCCGAGTGATACTCAAGTATTCACATTGAAGATGGAAATCCTGCTTGAGCCAACATTAAACAAGCTCTTGGTAGGTGACTTACAAGATTCTATATGAATCAAGCTTGTGATAACTGGATATCGATTTTGGTCCAGTAAATGAATTGACGACTTAATCAGAAAGATAGTAACTATCTGATTCACTCTTACCGTGTTGTTTGCTTTGAGACGTTCTGGTAATGAGAATAAGCAAGCATGGTGAATCTAATACATCTGTGTTAGAAGATCCTACGCTTTGAGCTGGAAACCCTGTCAAGGATATTCTTTGAATCTACCTGATCATAGGTATAGTATTTATACTATAAAACGGGGAACCAGAGGTTATTGCAACCGAACTCAAGATGAATGACAAAGCCAAATTCATCTTTTATTGCTAACTGTCTTATTTCAGGATTAGACGACGGTGTTGCAGCCTCACTCCAGTGAAGTCGGATTCATAAGCCACATGCTCATACTCATGCTTTCAAAGTCAATCATTCAACATCAAGATAGTTGATACTAAACTTCCTCATCATCAAAGAGCTTCAAAGTCAAATAAAGAATCATCTATTGGGGGAGATTGTTAGCCTTAATTATATTAAGTCAAACAAGAATGTTAATGGTCTTATTAAGTCAAATTAGGTCTTGTAATGTAATAGGCTAGACGGGTATTAACAGGCTTGGATTGTAATCTAATATTGTCCGTGTTTCGGGCTCAAAGCCCAAGTTAAGCCAAGCCCGGCTCAAAAAGAAGCCCATGTGTGTAAGTGAAGGCATAGGGTATAAAAGGAACCCTCTCCACACATGGAGAGGGTGTTGGTTGCCATTTGTTGTATGTATAACTCACCAAACTCAGTTAATTCAAGATAACCTCCATCAAGAACGTCAACGTTGGGGAGATCGAAGAAGACCTCAACATTGGGGGAGATTGTTAGCCTTAATTATATTAAGTCAAACAAGAATGTTAACGGTCTTATTAAGTCAAATAGGTTTGTAAGTAATAGGCTAGTGGGTTTTAACGGATGGATAGTCATATGAATATTGTCGTGTTCCGCTCAAAGACAAGTAAGCCAAGCCCGGCTCAAAAAGAAGCCCATGTGTCTAAGTGAAGGCATAGGGTATAAAAGGAACCCTCTCCACACATGGAGAGGGTGTTGGTTGCCATTTGTTGTATGTATAACTCACCAAACTCTTTCTTCTCAATCTAATATTCTTCCATTTCCTTTCTCTCTTTTCTTCTTACTTATTTCATCCTAGTGCTTATTTGGTTTGCTTATTCTAGTTGTGTATGGATTAACTAGTGGGATAACAATTATGGTATCCGAAAGGAACCGAAAGAGAAACTATAGTTTATGCCGACTCCGACCACGCGGGCGATTACGTTGATCGTAAAAGCGCTAGCGGCATTTGTACGTTCATGGGATGTTGTTTGACATCTTGGTTGACTATGAAACAAACGACCCTTACTATCTCCACGACCGAAGCCGATTACGTCTCCTCCAGGAAGGCATGTCAACAAGCATTATGGATGAAACAAGCTCTCATCGACTACGACATACGCCTTGACGACGTTCCGATTATGTGAAACAATAAAGGCGCCATCGACTTAAGTAAAAACCCCGTACAACACTCTAGAACTAAACATATAGAAATCCGTCACCACTTTCTACGTGATAACATCCAAAAGGGTAACATTTCTATCAAGAAAGTTGCATCCGAGGATAATATAGCCGATATATTTACTAAGCCTTTAAAACGTGAAGTATTTAATTATTTAAGATTAAGATTAGGAATGATGGAACTTATCATGGATAGTGATTCTCCATCATCTCAAAAATAATCATAAACGGAAATTTAATGAAGTAATTAATCATTATTCAAAAGATGTTAATTCTCATTACAAGTTCCAATTACAAAACTTCCGATCATGAACATAATCGAGATTAGAATTTTACTAGATAAAGAAAATATCAATAAAATGACCATAGATATTTTCAAAATCTACATGTATGGTCAATACATGAAATTACGAAATCGATTAAAAAGGCGAAAAGAACAATCATTGAATTGCAACTCACACTTGTGTTGACGATGTTTTGTTGAGTCTAAATGTTCATAAATGATTGTGTTATTAGTAATGGTCAAGCTTATGCTAAAAGTTAACACACTCCTAGTAGGATCGACTACATTGAAATTCTATTGGGAAATTCATGACAAGTTGCACGGTTAACTCAAAACTTAGACGTCGACTTCGAAAATTCAATCACATACTCCTAATATTATATATAACACACTTCTATCACCAAAAACACAAATCCTTGTCTCAGTTCATCTAAAAACCATTTCTGTTGAATTTTTTGAGTGTCTGCGACCTACGAATCCACACGATGGTAGATCCGTCTGCAGTAGGTGGATCCGTGTATCAGCAGGGTTACCCTACATGTAAATTGTTAGACCACTTGCCTTCTCCTCCAATAATACACCACCACCTACCTCTCATACCACCCAAGATTGATCATTCCCGCCAACATCATTCCAAGCTATAATTAAGATAGATCAATACATTTTAAGACATCTACAATCATGATTGTAGTTTTTTCTTTTCTAAATCTTTATTTTGAAACACTTATTTTTCTTTCCATAAAAGCAAAAAGGTTTGAAATAATAGATTAACTTATTTTTCCATACTTATAATGCACATTTAATGTGATTTGCCAAAAATCAATTTTTCGCCAAAAACCCCAAGTTATGTCTTTCAAATAAAAACTCACAATTGGGAATTTTTCTAAACAGGTGTCGTTTATTCTACATAATTCAATACAAATTAAAACGATTACCTCTCATGATGAACCCTCAAGAATTACAATTAATGTGTTATCATTGACTCATTTGATTGAGAGATAAAGCAAATGAAAGATGTGTGATAACAACATCATACACATACATATATCATGACTTTCTTATTTCAACATATTTATCTATATTCTAATTTTAAATTTACTAGGTTCAATTATGCTTGGAATGATGAAACCCGACTATAAAAGAACCAAAGCCTACATACCAAAAATTCATCACCAAAAGTCTACTCCAAAAAATGTCAAAAGCTCTTTTAAAACTCTTCGAAATCGCTTCATTCATGAAGGTAGACACATTAAATCCTCCTTCACCTTTGGCAACGACATCGTTGATCAATTCAAATCTATTCAATTTGATTGTCTCCTCACTCTAAACGGTCATATTTGTCCTCGTTTCATTATCAAATTCTATCATAAATTCCAATTAATTCGTGATGTGCGTGATATGTTTCTTTCGATTGGCTTCACCATTCGAGACAAAGATTTCATAATGACACTTGAAAATTTTGGTCAAGTTCTTCAAATTATGTATAAAGGAACATGTGTCTTCTCAAAAGAATGTTCATTAGAACTTCTAAACACTACTCGTGAAAAACATGTCCCCTATCAAACTAACCTTCTAAATACTAAAGATGTTGTTCAAGATATTTGCATTCCATCAAGTCATCAAAATTACTCAAGCCCTACCATTATCCTCTAAGACAATCTTCCTTCTAATATTAAGGATTGAGAACTTATCATCCGTGAGAATATCATTTGTGTAGACACTCACAAAACCTCCTTAGATGCATGCTCTGTCATCATGCTCTACAATCTAAAAAATTCTCTAGACTTTAATCTTGCCTACTTCATTACTCACAAGATTGAGAATGTCAAAAATTAAGTTGATTGTCCTCTTCCACAAGGTTTACTCATCACCCGTCTATACCAATTCATCCTTGCTAAACATCTAAAACTTTTTTGTCCTCACCATATACTATAATTCGTTATGCACTATCAAATGATGAATTCCATTAATAGGAAGAATGTGAAAAAGAGGAATGAGATTGAAGAAGTCAAGCTTGACATACCCAACTCACCATCATTGGTCGAGAGTTCAAACTAATCATCTCCTTTCCTAGGATATCAGTCACACGTGGATCAATTTTAGATTAGAAGTAACTCTAGGAATCATGAATTGCTATTTTAAGAGAATTTTATGCTATCTCGTTAAATGCTTGTAGTATCTTTACGCTAAACTATGCTATTTTGGTGAACTGTATGCTTATGAATGTTATGCATGTTTTATTTGCGCTAAGTTTAAGGTATCTTTGTTGATGCAATAACTTTACATGTCCTAGTCATTTTTGCACCCCTCGTGGATCTACGGATCCCTAAACCTAGATCTGTGGCTATACGGTGGATCCGTATGAACTGTTGTCTGACAAATTTATTAACCTACCTTTACACCCTATTATTTGTATTCATCCTCTTAACCTTAGGATAAAGTATATCCTCCATATAATCCAAGAACATTCATGCCAAAGCATACACTTAATTTCTTTTATAAGACACACTATCACAACTTCATATTTAAATATCAAATGTCTACTTCCTCAAATGACTCCACACCTACAATCAAAAGGAAAATCATCCAAGAACATCTCTCAAAACTCAAATCAAATCAAATGATCCAAATATCATTCCACCCGAAGTCTTAGAATCAAGACATGCCCATTATCACCTCATGACATGTCAATGTTGTAGTAACTCACAATGTGAAATTGGTTTACTACTATGTGAAATGCATCTCATGTTCGAGTATATTCAAGAACACACTCCACAAAATGAAAAACCTTCTTTCCACAACAAATTTGATCATATAATCCAAACACACAATCATAACCAAATGACATGCCTCACCTGCAACACATGTTTTGCCAATGTTGTAGTACCACAAGGCATGAAATCTAAATGCTCTGAAACCGTGTCAACTACATGTTCTCAAACATCCCACACCATCTCAGTCCCTCATCAAACCCACCTTACTTTCTGCATTAGTCGCATGGAAATCTCACCTTACCCCTCGGATTATATGGGAAAATGATATTTTTCCCAAGATTTAGGATCTTAATTGTTTTCTTTTCTAGTTTAAGCTTATTGTGTAATGGCTTTTATGCCAAATTTTATGCTTTATCCCTTATAATGGATTTAACATTATTTTCTTTTGTTTTGTTGATGATGGATGTTTATTGCCTAAAATATATATGTGTGCATATGTAGTTGTCATATATATATTTGTTTGTCTACTAACTTTGTTTTGTAGCACGCATTCATAGCTCGATTCCTTAGTGCCCCAAGCAAGGGGGAGCATACACCAAGGGGGAGCACTTGCAATTTAGTCATTATTTTTTACTTTGCATTCGTAACCAAGTGACTTAGCATTCGTCAAAACAAGACTTGCAAGGACCGCCTCTACAACACTTTTTGCTTCGACAAAAAGGGGGAGAAGAAATGTAAACTCATCCACTAAATACTTATTTAGTAACTTTTAAATAAGCATGAGTTTATATTTTGTCATCATCAAAAAGGGGGAGATTGTTAATACAAATATTCGCGCAAAAACAATATTTATATTTAATGATCTTCATGTTTTGATAATAACAAATATAATGTCATACTACGTAAAAGTTTACGTAAACAAGTTATTTAGTCGAAAGTTTACTTGACGACGACAAATCACTTAAGGTATGAATATGGCATTATTAAACATAGTTAATGATCAAAGAAAAATATTATCATTTGCATAAACCTTTTCTAATCAAATGATTTAAGTTAACACATGATTAATTATAAGCTAGTTATATTAATCATGTAAGACAAAATAAGATTAACCATAAGTGGAAACAATCTTTCCAAATCTTCCCAAATCTAGAAGATCTTTCCTTATTGGTGATAAAAAATATTTTGTTCTAGAAGAATCTAATAAACAAGTTTTATTAAGTACAAAACAATATTTTGTATAGATTTGGGGTTAATCATAAAATGACAAATGTTGTCCCAGCTCCCCCAACGGATCCACCAAATACACTAGACGGATCCAGCTACGGTGGATCCGTGGGTCGCAGCCTACAGCTGTCTGGGACAACATTTGAATTTCAAAGTGTTGCCTATAAATAGCAACCTTAAGCTTTCATTTTAAACAACTCTTGACAAATATTTTTACACACATCTTTTATCTTTTATATTCTTTGATCATTATACTTGTTACATAATCCATTACAAGTGATCAACTCATTCCACTCTTTAGTGAAGAACACTTACGAAGACGTCAAGCTTCAAATGATAATAGTTTAGTTGTGTCATCACGTTTGTGATAATCATTAATCTTGTATATCTTGTGTTGCGTGTTGTGTATATCATATGTGTATGATAGGTTAGTATTTAGGCCACAAAATACATAGTGTGTAAGATTGGTTCTATCTCGAAGTAGAACTCGGTATTTAGCTTAGTACCGAAAAAAGTGTAACGTATACGGTTTTCTCCACCTAAAGGGAGCTTGTTGACATAGTGAAGATAACTCTCAAGTTGTGTACTTGGGGAGTGGAGTAAGGCGGAGAGGAGCTTCGTAGCCGAACCACTATAAATCATTGTGTCATCAGTTTGATCTTTCTTGTCTTTACTTATTCATACTTCGTAGATTACTTATTTACTTATTGCATCGCTATCATATATATACTTGTGTATATATCTTGAGTTCACATAAGTCGACAATCTAAGTTTTATTTAAAAACGGTAAAACTATTCAACCCCCCTTCTAATTTCCACACTACAAATTACACATTTTATATTTACAAAACAACCTCAGACATGCAATCCCAAACACCCCATGTACTTGAAAATAATACTATAAGCAATAATCTTTTTAACATAATTTTTTTCCTGTCAAACTTACCAACAAACACACTTAAATCAAGCATAATCACATAAACCCGCAACTTAATTACCAAAAAAGAACAAAAATCCTAAATCTAATATCCACTATTTAATGATAGAAAATTATCAAAAAAACATATCTTTGATGGGATGTTACCTGATTAATAATGCTTTGGAGATAAGCATTTGTATGCTCAATAGCTCACAACTTATTCTCCATAATTTTTATGATTGCATCTCCAACGCTATTAATTAAGCATCCAATATTAATCATAAATAATTAAAAAGACAAACATCATCTGTATGTTTTTAACAAAAAAAAAACATATGAACTCACCACTTGAGTAAGGAAATTGAAAAGACAATAATGATTAAAGTTTCGATCCAAAAGTAAACAGTACAATAAGATAAGGAATGCATACTTGGGGATGTGAGGTTTTAGGTGGTGGAAATCACGGTGGTGATTTCATCTTATTTTCTTCTTAATTTTGTGTCTAGGGTTTTGATTTTTCTTAAATCAAATAATTTAGGGATTTTGATTTATCATACAGTTTTCGCACAATTAGGACTAAGATATAGCAATGTATAACTATTATAATACTTAGAAAGCATAATTTAAGTGATTCGCCAAAAATTTATTTTCGTCAAAAACCCCAAGTTATGATTTTTGAATAAAACCTCACTTCTAGGAACTTTTCAAAACAAGAGTTGTTTAACTACATTGTTAATATAACGCAAAAACATTTTCTTCATGCATTAGGACTCATGAATGTATATATGATGTGCTTAATTCATAAGCATTTTTCATTTCATTCGCCTAGAGCAATATCAAACAAAGGTTATGCATTAAGGTTTGCTTATTACTAGTACTATCGTTATTTTTCTTTTGTTTGAGTCAAGCAAACTGCACATCCACATTACATCCATATAGGCACACATTTAAAAAACGTCTACATCATTTCTATTTTTCGCTTATTGAGTCATTGTCATTTATCTATAGGTGAAATCACGACATAACTTAACCAAATGGATTACCAACGAACTAAAGCATACCTACCTAGAATTCATCGCTCAAGGAAAATGGATGAAGATCTTAGGGATTCTTACCGTACTCTTGAAGAACGTCTCTTTCATGAAGGAAGATTCGTCACTCCATCCTTTATTGAAGCAAATAACATGCTTCCATTCTTTCAAGTTGTAGGCCTCGAGCCTTTTCTCACTCTTAACGAACCCATATGTCCTAGATTTGTAGTTGAATTCTATCATAGTCTTGAAGTCAAAAGAGATGAGCAGGAACGTCCTTACATTGAGTTCAAGCTTGGTCAATTCACCTTTAATTTAAATTCATCTCAACTCTCTTAAATCCTTCAAACTCGATACGCTCAAGAAACCTTTTACACAAGCGAATAGTCACTAAACTCTCTTAATGATCATCCTAATAGTAATTTCTTTGGCCCTAAGCATGACCTCATCAAAAACAACATCACCATTCCTAGAACCACTCAAACTCAACTTCAAAGAAACTCTAACAAACTCCACATCGACGATATTCGTCCCGATTTAAGAGAATGGGAACTGTTCTTTAGGGAAAATTTCTTTTGCTCCCTTGGCAAGAGAAATCGAGTAAATGCATGTACTACATACATGCTTTACTACTTAACCATCAAAAGAAAGTTCAACTTCACTTCGATGCTTATTTATCGAATGGAGGAAGTCAAAAACTAACGAGATGGTCCTATGCCATTTGCCATGATTTTGACTCGTTTTTACAATCACATCCTCCAAACAAACCCTCAGGTCATTGTTTCATTTGCTAGGTTCACATTCCATGAACGTGTCATGGATCCTTTAGACATTTAAAGGAATCCTAACAAAGAAAAGAGAAAGAGAGTTACCTCTCCCTCGGTCACATCCTCTTCATCTTCATCGTTTGATGACAATGAAGGAGCATTCTTTCTCGAGTTCTATGATGAACTATCCGACAATGAGGATCTAACCAAAGCCCAATGAGAGAAGAGGGGAATGTTTAAATGCTTGAACCGATACGTTGTCACTATCACCAAGTACCTGAAGAAACAAAAGTGATCATGCTTATGTTAAGCCTATGTGTTCATATACTATTTGGTAATTTAGGATGTTGGTACCCTTAAACATTAATCTATGTATGATGAGACTACGTACTTACTTCATCTTGCTATGCTTTATGGATATTTTATCATGGTACTATTATTTGGTAGTAGATAATGATGTTTGCATGCTAATTTGTTTTGAGTTTTGGGTGCAAAATGCAGTTCTTGTCATTTTTGTTGGAACATGCGACCCACAGATCCACCATATGGTAGATCCGTACGTTGTTTTGGTGGATCCGTGGCTCACCAGTCCAGGCGCCAAAATTCGAATTTTCTTGATTTTTAACTTTTTCTACTTTATCTTATAACCATGCTATATGATACTTTGTGGGATTTTAAACTTTAGGATATAATATGTTCTCCATATAATTCAATAACCATTATACAAAACACTTCACCACCCTCACCTTATAATCATCACCCTCAAACACCATTTTCTTCACATTCCTCATATACAACCTTACTAGTTCATCACCATGACTAGTTCATCCAAAACAAATTCACCAAACTTCAAAAGAAAAACCGCAAGAATGAGTGTCAAGTATCCAACCTATGTCAATCTCACATCCTCAAGTGAGGAACAACCAAATGAGAGAACTCCTTCACCACCTCCTAGAAAGAAATCCCTCTCACCACCACAAGCTCCATCAAAATCCATTTCTAGCAAGAGTACACACTACACCTCATCATCATCACCAAGTGAGTCTCCGACACCAACTCACGTTGAACCCCCACCTAAACTTCGTTTTGTCATTCCGATAAAACAAGAACCTCAAGAACTTCCTCCACTACAAATGTCACCAAATAACCCCTATGTGTCAATGATGGACAATTGGCCACAAGACCCCTCTAATCCATCTCCACCACCACGTGTCTCACGACCACCTCCCGGATTTCTAAATCCGTCACATGGATTTGAACCACTACCATCAACCCAACCATTGTCTGTTAACATTAACAACAATACACCTCACCTCTATAACAATGCACCTCCACTTGAAAACATTCACTATCCACCACCAAATCTTAGAATTCAAGATTTTCTTATACCTCCAAACATCTTGGATTTTATTCATCCAAATGACATGCCTTACCTTCACAACATGTTTTGCCAATGTTGTAGCACCAAGAGGCATGAAATCCAAATGCTCCAAAATCGTGTCAACTATATGTTCTCATACATTCGACACCACCTCGGCTCTTCATCAAACCCACCTTACTTTCCACATTAGCCGCATGGAAATCTCACCTCACCCCTCGGATTATATGGGAAAATGATATTTATCCCAAGATTTAGGATCTTTAATTGTTTTCTTTTCTAGTTTAAGCTAATTGTGTAATGGCTTTTACGCCAAAATTTTAAGTTTTATCCCTTATAATAGATTTAACATTATTTTCTTTTGTTGTGTTAATGGTGGATGTTTATTGCTTAAAAGTATATGTGTACATATGTAGTTGTCATATATATAATTGCTTGTCTACTAATTTTGTTTTGTAGCACGCATCTATAGCTCGATTCCTTGGTACCCCAATCAAGGGGGAGCATACACCAAGGGGGAGCACTTGCAATATTGTCTCTATTTTTTTTACTTTGCTTTCGTAACCAAGTGACTTAGCATTCGTCAAGACAAGACTTGCAAGGACCGTCTCCACAATACTTTTTGCTTCGACAAAAAGGGGGTAAATACTTATTTAGTAACTTTTAAATAAGCATGAGTTTATATTTTGTCATCATAAAAAAGGGGGAGATTGTTAATACAAAAATTCGCTCAAAAACGATATTTATATTTAATAATCTTCATGTTTTGATAATAACAAATATAATGTCATATACTACGTAAAAGTTTACGTAAACAAGTTATTTAGTCGAAAGTTTACTTGACGACGACAAATCACTTAGGGCCCGTTTGGTTCAAGGTTTCTTCAGGATTGTTAAGGAATTTGAGTTAGATTTAAATTCTAAATCGTGTTTGGTTGAAAAACTGATGGAATTGGAATTTATTAATTTTCTTAAAATCCAAGTACTAAGGAATTAAACATTCCTTATACAAACTGATGGAATCTTAAAATCCATGTACTAAGGAATTAAACATTTCGTCTCACGTCCCTCGTCAATACTTTCGTGCATTATTTGTTTTTAAAAAATTATTTTAATTTTTTTTAAGCTTTTAAATTTTTTCTAAATCTTTGTTTGTACTTTATTTAAAAAAAATTCGTACTTTATTTTTAAAAAAATGTATTACTTTCTAACGTAAATTTTTTTTAAAAAGTAATTTTTTTTAAAAAGTAAAGTTTTACTTGGTAAGTTTATAAAATAAAAAAAGTAAAATTTTTTTATAAAATGTAATTTTTTTTAAAAAGTAAATTTTTTAAAAAAAAGTAAATTTTTTAAAAAAGTTTATTTTTATTTGGTAAATTTAATACTTTATAAAGTAAAAAATTTATAAAAAAATCTTTTTTAAAATAAAGTAAGAATAAAATTTAAAACAATTTTTTTTAAATAACGTACGAATAAAAAATTAAAAAGAATTAAAAAAGTAAAAAAAGTTTTAAAAAAATTATTATTTGTATACCAAACAGAAATCTGGTATGACATATTTTGAATTTTGACATTCCAATTCTTTAAGATTCTCAATCCTTGATAGATTTCAATTCCCTAAAAAAACATTCTACGAAACAAACGGACCCTTAAGGTATGAATATAACATTATTAAACATAGTTAATGATCAAAGAAATATACTATCATTTGCATAAACCTTTTCTAATCAAATGATTTAAGCTAACACATGATTAATTATAAGCTAGTTATATTAATATTGTCACATATGCGTTAAACTGTATCAAATAAACTTTGTATCTTAATCGGATGATCAATGTGTCAAGCTTAACACGTTACCAATGCACTTTCTTATTGTTCAAGGTAACTGAGTTCAGTTACAATTTCAAATGAGTTAATATCTATTGATTTTTAGGGCGGTAAAAACATATATATGTCTGGTTATGTTAAGATAAGTCGAAAATGGATTAGTGTGCATTGAAGATAAATAAAAAGGTAAATTTTGTTGTTGATGATTTGTAATTTATATTGAAGTTTTTGACGTTGTGTTGTGGTAGGAAAAAAGTGCATTCTTGCATTGTGTGATCGAGTCTTATATGGTGATAATATTTTTGGATATGCTTGGACATCGGTTATATGACAACAGGTATGGAGTTTGGAATCTGAGATAAACATAGGTTATATTCTACCGATTGATATTTTTTATGCGATTACTGAAATTTGACTTCACTGGGTACAAGGGACATCATGGGAAGTAAAGATCTGAAAAGAGATCTCATTCGCAATCTGAGGCTCTAAAAAACGCTTTAATGAACATGGTTTGGAATTGAGGATAAACGCCGCTAACGAAACTGAGGCTGCATGTCAACAGCGGCAGATGCTGAAGTTGTAATTGTTGATTTAAGGGCAAAATCGACGAGTAGGACAGGTTTGACTCTTATAATTTCTATATTGCACATATGCGTTAAACTGTATCAATAAACTTTGTATCTTATCGGATGATCATATTTTTATAATAACGTCATTTTATGAAACTTTCGTATGTAGTTATGAGAAATTTTTTGGCCATGTGCATGGATGTTTTGGGAATTAGAATTCTCATAGGCCGTAAAAAAAGAAGGAGAGGCAGAGTCTTATATTTATGAAATTGAGGTATTTTGCTTTTATTGTGTCCTTTATTTTTATTGTTATGCTTTTTTGTTGTTACGCCAATATAATCAATCCTTTTGATCAACCATGTTGCGTCTTCTCATACTATCGATCAACCATGTTCTAACGGATGTTTGTAAATAGAAAAATGTACTAAGGACTATTTGACATATGTTGTTTCAGGGCTGTTTGGTCACATTTTTTTAAGGGGCTGTTTGGTCACATCTTTTTAGGACAATGTATATTTCAAGGTCATGTTACAAGAACAAATTTCGAATGCTAGGAACCGTGAGTTGTCTAATATTAATCTTGTAATTAAACTAAAATATTCTTGCAATTTCAAAGGTTTTGATTTTTTAATTAAAATGTTTTATAAGTAAACTAGACTGACCCGCACTAAGATTATCTGTTTTGAATGGTTTCTCAACCCACACCTCCATTCACAAAATGGCATCGCAAAGAGATAAAAAATTAACATTTTCATGAACAGTAGTAATTTTTCGTAGGATTTTGCAGGAAACATGGGTAGTTATTGTTTTCTAATTGCTAAAATTGTTTAGAGCTTCAACTGTTTTCATGATTGAATTTAGTATACTATTATTTTAAGTTTTGTATGTATTGAATTAGGGAAAATTTGAATTCGTATCGAGAAGAGAATCATAACAATGATAATTTACTTTCAGTATATCGACACATAAAAGAAACTGTATGCCTTCTCTCTAATAACCTGCATGATATATCTTACCATGGCAAGATAATCTGATTATATCCCGACAACGTAAGTTAATGTGATTTTGTACTGATATGTTTTTTTCATATATAATTTGTAGCATAACGCTCTTGAGGATCTTACCATTTACTGAAGAATATAAAGATTATGAAGGTATGAGGATCAAGAAAACTTTATGAGCTAATATTTTGGATGCCGTCACATGTGTATTTTGTATGCTTTCACCTACATCAGGACGTTCATTTGACACTTTACATAACAGTTTTATCATAAACGCAGCTCCAAGAGGTAGCCCCTGAAGAGGTACCTTTGCTCACACACAAGCCTGGATTGACAAATGAAGACACACCTAAAGATGGAAAGGTGCTAATTTATTATTGTCTACCTTTTTTTCTTATATTTTAATGTTATAAGGTATCATTATGATCATGTATTGTATTGTAGGTATAATAGTGAGAAGTGCATAAATATGCATTAGTAGAATCTTTAATTTGAAGTATATTTACTTAGCATTACAATACCCTTCACATTTTAGTGTAAAGCTGATCACAGTACGACACCCTACACATTTTTGGTCACAAGTGTAATTTTATAGATTTTTCTCATCGATGTTTTCTCTTTTTCTACATAGCCTTTGAATTTAACTGTGATTTTTTGATGTCATTTTGTCTTTTTAGGGGATTTTACAAGTATTCTATCGTTACTCAGAGACTTCCTTGAAACTACTCAGAGACTTCCTTGAGACATATGCTAATTTAGTTTTCTTCCATTGTTTCTTTTGTGGTGTTGATAAACAGGGGTTTAGAAAAGTTGATCCTAATCGTTGGGAATTCGCAAATGAGGTATTTTTAAGAGGTCAGAAACACTTGCTTAAAACTATTGTTCGCCAAAAATCAGCTTCAGGTCACAGTCAACCGCCACAACCACCTCATCAGCAAACCTCCTCAATGGGTCCATGTGTTGAAGTTGTAAAATTTGGTTTAGAAGAAGAGGCCGAGAGATTAAAAGGGACAAAAATGTTCTGATGCAAGAACTTGTCAGGCTCAGATAGCAACAACAGACAACAGATTATTAAATGCAATCAATGGTCCAACGTCTTCAGGATATGGAACAAAGACAACAACAAATGATATCGTTTTTAGCAAAAGCAGTAATCAGCCCTGGGTTTTTGGCTCACTTTGTACAATAACAAAATGAGAGCACCAGACTCATAACAGAAGGGAATAAAAACGAAGGTATAAAGAAGATACAGTTTTATCAACAGACAATTCACCTGACGGTCAATCTTATTTACCAACAGTTACAGTTATAGGTGTACTATCTGCACCTCTTGAGGCAGATTCCAAAGTAGTTTTCGCTGATCATTCCCATATGCAAGTCAACTAATCGACGGTCAAGATTTGCCCGATGTATCTGATCTGTCACACTTGCAAGAAATGGCTCCAGATGCAGGTATTGAGAGTTACATGCATCCTGAAACACCTAATCTTCCTTTAGATATTAGAACCCTAAATTAATCTCAAGGACTGAGTTTGAGAGCTTAGGGTTGACTTCTGTTGCGTCTTAAAATCTCAAGGCGTTTTTCTCTTGAAGTAGATGTAGAATGGGATATATGATCCATCATGGGAGTTTCCTGAGCAGAGACCTGAGGTCGATACCACTGATGGGATAGACTCTAGACAGTCGGATGATCATGTTATGACTGGAAATTGAAACACAGTCATCGGAAACAGGAGGTTTTAGTTCCCAAGTTGCAACACTCACTGAAAGCAAAAATATTATTGTCCCTTTATAGGGATGTTTTTACAAGTATTTTATCGTTACTGTCTACTATCGCTGTGAAACTAACATGTTCAAGTAAAAAATGCTGAAATTTTGTGTGTATTTTTTTAGACTCTTGTTTAGGATTATGTAGTTATAGATTTATAATACGAATGTTTTCTTTGTTGTTAATTTCAAGTTTTAATCCTAAGATTGAGGTCCATGTTTAATACATATAGTTAATTTCATCAGTACTTGTATATTCACATTCACAGAAACCTAAATGATGCATCAGCTAATATTATTAGTTTAGTAACTAAGAGTGAGGCATGTGTTTAATGCATATAGTCAATTGTGGCATATTGTATTATTTGCATATCACAGATTCTTATCCCTTGGATTGTGGATGAATGTAAATTATAGCTTCTGAACAAACAAGGATAGTACTACACAATTTTGTTGTATTTAGGCATTTTTGAATGAAAGCAATTTATACCATTTTACATTTTCATTAGCCTTTTTTAATTACTATATTTTCCTAAATACTATTCAAACATTTTTTCTATTAGTATATTATCTCATGACAAACTATACTATGTTATATTAGTTTTTTTGTTACATCAATGTTTTACAATATGAGCTTATAAACTCTCTTGCTAATTACATTTATTTGTCAACATTCTATCAATCATCACTTAGTTCTAAAACCAACACTGAAACAACTAGGTATTGTAAATTTTAACATAAAACTTGTAAATTTTAACATAAAACAGAAATCGGACCAAGTTATCTAAATGATAGGCAATAGTTAGAACAACCAAAAACAATATCGAACAACTATCAAAATGCAAATGTTTCTTTAAATAAAATCTTAAAGCTCGCCGCCCAACGGGCGGGCCTTGAAGCTAGTTATTTTATATATAAAGCATTTATAATGTGGGACCCATTATAAATTAAGATAAGGAGGTGCAATCTTGACCATTCATTTCATTTTTAAGAATCACATCATAAAGTGACATGTGTCATCTTTTGATTAAAAAATCACATTTATTTTCAAATTGAAATATCTTTTTATCTATTTAATTTTTATTTGATCTAATTTCATTATATTTTTTAAAATTTTATGCTCTTTAATTCAACATCCATTTTGATATATTTTTATAATTTTTTTTACATTTTAATGGAGTTTATTTTTATGTTGATTTATATTTTGTGTTACAACTATATCTAATTAAATATAAACTTGATAACGTTAAACATATACTTTCGGAGAGAGTGTGTTGTCTTTTACATGCCGAGAAATGATGATGTTAATATGGTGTTGCGGGAAAGTTACGGGAAACCCAACGAACACATACATTTGTGAAACGAAATTACTAAGCTGGTAAGAAATTACGTAAAAAGTTGAGTTAGTAAATTTTTTATTGCCGCCGCTATGCGCGGGTAACTAACTAGTTTTATATAATTTGTTCATTTTACTACTAACAGATTTATTTATACATTGTTTTGTGTACCAATTTTCAGAGTTAACAATATCTTATGGATATTATCAATAGTAGACACTTGTGTACATTTCACATTTTGAGATCTTTAAGCATCATGTAAGCGAACTTACAATATTTTTGATCTTTTTACTTGTATTTTCATATCATTTATTTCTTAATTGTACGTTTTGAAGTTTTACACATGTATTAAACGCGGGTAGATTCGTCATGTGCAGTAGATCCGTCAAATGTTGACATCTTACACCAGATATACACAAAACTAAGTAGAAGCGTAGAAAATTAACACCACAACAAGGTACAATGTGAAAAGAGGATGCAAAGCATCTTCACACTTATTGGGAGACACAAAGGGAGAAGCAAGAAAGTTTTACACAAAATTCTTGAAAGGGTGAAGGTTCATTAACTCGTATAGGATGGTCGATCTCAAATTATTTGTAATTTGATCAATTAACACCTCTAGCATTCAAATTTTGAATCACTTACTTTGTATTAGCATTATGTTGTATTTCAAAAGTCATAGTATATAACGTGATTTGTATATTTGTAGCAGTTTATGGTGTAATTTAGCCACCTATTACAATAAAAATCAATCATTATTAATTTAAGCATCTCATTCACCCAAGATTTGTACGCATGACTATATGAGGGTAATTTAACACGGATTGTCGCGGACAAACAAAATGTTTCCCATTAATTTACACACGATTATCTTCGTAGGTAATTTTACCCATGGATTCACCATGACAATACTTATGGGCATTTTCGTGGTATCTTACGAAGACCCACAAAAAATTTACCCACGCACTAAACATAATCACCCACTCAAAGATTCGTGAGTAAACTTACCCACCGCCTGAAAATATAGTGGGTATAAAATTAGCCTCGAAGGTTTTACCCATTCTTATAGGTTTGCGGGTAATCCGTGGGCATTAGCCAATTACCCACAAAATTATGTTGTTTACCCACGAATTTGGTCGGTGGGTGATTGATTGGATTCTTGTAGTGTTATTCTTAAAACAAGTCTTCTTCTTCTTGAAATCAGAGTATGAGCCTTGTTCTTTTATAAAGTCAATCTCATCATAGATTTTTTGCACATATATATAAGCAGAAAGCAAAAAATTAAAAAAATAAAAATGAAAATATAAATAAGATGTTTCATGACAAAAAGCAAAAAAGCACATATGATATATCCAATAAAACAGACTATGTGATATCATATGTGATATCACATATGATAAATCCAACAAAGTGAAATATCATATGTGATATCACATATGATACATCAAACAAAATAACGTCAATTATAAACACATTAACCCAAGCTAAAATCACATATGATATATTTCATATCAGCTTAAAAACTGATTATTGCTAACTAATAAGTTAAAACCAGCTTAATTCAGCTTATATCAATAACTTAATTCAATCAAATGCTAAATAATAAGTTATTCAGATCATAAAACTACCTAATAATACAACTTATTCACACTAACTCTCATCTAATTCATAAACTTATTCATATAACTCTCTTCTCCTCTAACTCATAAGCTTATTCACATGAATCACCTAAAAAAGATAAAATAACCAGATCTGATGAAAATAAGCTAATAAGTTAGCTTATAATTCAGCACAATAAAATCAAATCACAATAATTCATAAGCTTATTCATAAGTCTCCTTTAATTTATAATTCACTACGTTACTCACTTACTTGAATAGAATCCATAAAACCTGATAATTCATCAAAATAAGCTAATAAGCTAGCTTATCACTAGCAATAATTAATTCAGATAATTTGTTCAAAATAAGCTGAATTATAAGCTCATAAATTAGTAAGCTTATTCACATCAAATAAGCTAAAATACAAACAGATCTGAACATGATGTTAATCAACTGAAAAAGGATATAATCGATTCAAAATAAGATAACATGATGTTAATTGATGATGATGATTAGCGATTATAATTACGATGATGATGATTCTAGTGATGGATTTGCTGATAGATTGGTGATTAGAGATTCGAATTAGAATTTGTTGAGAGATTTTGGTCACTCACTTAGAATATGAGAATTGGGGATCTGATGAGTCTGAAAAACACATGTTTTGTGTGTGTTTTGAATGAGGGTTAAGTTAGGGTCCTATATTTTTTTTCTTTATATAGTTGACTAAAGTACCCTCATAGTGTAAATTTGAGGTATAATCCTAACCGCTCGATCTAATGTAATTGATTGTGGGGATGAGTCCCCCAGTATCAAAGAAAATTTTAGTATCCAAATGAACCTAAATCTAAAATAAAAGCAACAATCTCACAATGTTTATAAACATCTCACTTCTTCCTAAACGAAACTTGAACTCATAACGATTCTGTGTAAAAATAGAGAAATGAGAAAATTCACATAAATAAATAGGTATCACTTAATTATAGAGAGTAAAAATTAGAAAAGAGAAAATTTCATGCTATCTAATTGGTACATCTCATATGACATATGTGGGTGTGGACTTTTATATGTAAAAATAGTGTCAGTTGGCATTAGAGTAAAAATATCTCACTACTGCCACTGAGATTTCTAACCATGAATTCTTATGAAATTATGAATGCACTTTCTACATATTGGGTTGGGTGGGCTCAAAACAAAATATCTTTTGGCCCAATAAGTCCATTATGCATTTGTGCTTATCCCCAGCAGGATTTTGGTCGTCTTCGGTTCTTCTAAAGCTTTGTCATAAATAGAAAAGGATATAATAAAATAAAGTGAGGGAGAAAAGTTTTTAACAAAGCTTGAAGTTTAACAAGTTATTCGTAAATAGTAGAGGTGGAAAATATCTTGTCCATATTGTAATTTATGGGCGTTTTTTTAGCACTTTTTTAAAAGTGAGGGGGATTTTCTGCCATCAATTATTATTGATAGGCTTTTATGAACATATGTAAAACACTAAATGGGCTCTTATGGGAGTTATGGACATATGTAAAATACCAAATGCGCTATTGGGCGGATCTTCTTTATTTAATGGTTCTTTAATTGCCCGTCACTTTTTCCAGCTTCTAAGCACGTTTTAAGCACGTATTATTATTTGATGTATACGTTTTTGTATGTTTTATACATTTTTGTATGTTTTTTAACGTTCTCATACATTTTCGTCCGTTTTATACGTTTTCATAACTTTTCATACGCTCCCTTACGTTTTTGTACGTTTTATTACGTTTTTGAACGTTTTCGTCCGTTTTCTTACGGTTTCTTACGTTTCCTTACGTTTTCATCCGTTTCTTACATTTTCGTACGTATTCTTATATTTTCATACGTTTTGTCTGTTTTCTTACGTTCTCGTACGTTTTAGTACGTTTTCGTTTGTTTTCGTCCGTTTTCGTATGTTTCCTTACTTTTCCGTACGTTTTCGTCCATTTTTGAACGTTTTCTTACGGTTTTGTCCGTTTTTGTTCGTTTTCTTACGTTTTGTCCGTTTTCTTATGTTTTCGTCCGTTTTTCGTACGTATTCGTCCGTTTTCTTATGTTTTGGTCCGTTTTCTTACGTTTTTGTCTGTTTTCTTTCGTTTCCGTACGTTTTCATCCGTTTTTGAATGTTTTCGTACGTTTTCTTACTGTTTCGTACATTTTCTTAAAGCTTTTAACAAAAGGTGAAAAGTCCATAAATGAACTGTTCCAATGGGACAATTAACAAATCTTAGAAATATAGCAGCTTAATAATGTTCTTGAAGAAAAGTTTACAAAGGAATCACAACGTATGCCCAATGGGGTTCACTTTTGATGCTTAACCATAGGACCCAAATAAGGGATTCACTTTTGCCTTATGCCTCTGTTTTTTTAAGATTAGGCCTCATTGAACAAATACAGCGGACCAAGTAATCTAGATGTTGGGATAGCTCTCCATATAGTTATTTATACATCTAGAATCATAGGCTCATAATATTGTCCTTCTAAAATCGTGCTAAGGATACGCTTCTGGCTTAACTAGTTAACGGAAATTGCCTTTGGTTTATTGAACATGTTGACTAGTAGGTGAATCTAGATAATTCAACAAATAATGTTCTGATTCCATTGGATAGTTGGACAAGTGGACTACTAGAGTATAAATTGCCATTAAGCAGTAAGTGGGTAAAGTCTCTATGAGCTAGGGTTTAACAAGATCACCATTGCTTTAATCCCTAAGATAGATTATAATCAGCAAATAAGGATACTTTATGCGGATGCTTTAATTGTGACAGAATTAATGTGTCTAGGTCTTAGGATGAAGTCCCGCCTAAGTCTAAGAATGATATGCCTCTTCGAGATAAGTAATCATTGCACTGAATAAACAAACCAACTTCTAATCGGATTAATGATGGCTAATACAGTTTTCTATCATAAGGCTCGACCGCTCTTTTATCTTCTGTTAATTTGCTTGCGTGGGTTAAAGTGTCTTGAATTGATTGTAGTCACCAACCAAACCCGTGCCAGTCTCTCAGGCTGAAACCCCCCTTTTACCTGTTAGAATTAGGATTAGAACTAACATAGGATTAGCATAGGTTTGACTTAGATTAGAATTAACATAGATTAGATAACCCAAATATAAATAAATTGAGAGATTTAACCTCGCTTCAAGTGTTCGACACCCTACTTACCACGAATCTACGACCGACCGGGCACAATGCCCGTTAAAGTCTTATTTTTGGTTAAGTCGGCAAAACAAAATTTAAAACTTGAACTATCATAAATAAACACCACACAACGACACATCAAGTTTTTGGTGCTGTTGCCGGGGAGTGAAAATTAATCTTGATTTTTATTTTATATTTTGGTTTTTAACATTAGATCTAACCCTTAGGAGTAGCGTAAATTAGATTAGTGTATATTCTTTTATATTCTGTATATTTTGTATCTTTGTTAGTTTAATTGTTTGCTTATATATTTGGGTGTTTAATTTATTTGTTTTGCTAATACATTGTTCTGGTCGATAACTTGATACGGAGTATCCACTTCCATTGGATATGGCGTATCCAACCTTCTGTCCAATACAACATATTCATTCAATAGATTAATACGGCGTATTCACTTCGTATCGATCATCTAGAATAGAATCAGAATCCTAAGTTTTTATATTTGATTTTCGTGCTAAAAAATTTTCTATCTTTCTTCATAGCAAATCCTGCTGATATTTTTACCCTTGTTACAGGAAATTCTTATCAGAGCTAGTAGATTGAAGAAGTGATGGCGGATAAGGGAAAGAAGTCAAGTATGGAAACATTTACGCCTAATGACAAAGCAGATTACTATTCTGGGATTACAAGTATTATAGTTAACGGGAAAAATGCTTATGAGCTGAAAGGAAAATTCTTGGATGATCTACACAACAATGCTTTTAGTGGAACAAACGGGAAAGACACAGTTGAGCATATTGAATACTACCTAAAAATTATTGACCCAATCAAATTACCCAATGTAGATCATGATAAACTAAGAGTTGTTGTTTTCCCAATCTCATTGGCTGGAGGTGTACGGAGATGGTTTGATAGAACCAAAGAATCATTCACTTGTTGGGTCGACTTAACTGCTAAATTTTTTAGGAAATACTACCCGCCTTCTCGCATCGAGGGAAATAACACTCCTGTAATAAAATGGGACCCAACCAATCCAAGGTTCGAAGGCTGGTTGTCTACAAAGTTTGTAAACTATAAAACAATGGATATATTCACCAAAGGAGCTTTGTGGGATTACTGGAAAATAGGTGGTGATGAAATTGATGTATCTGATGATGAATCTTCTGATCTTGAAGAATATTAGAGTGATAAGGAAGAAACCGCCGAAATTTTTAAGATAGAAACTAATGTTTTTGACTACGAGACACCTCTCTGTTTGGCATTCAATGAATTTAATTATCTTTTCAAAGTAGATTCGAACTTACGTACAACGGATATTATGGGGTTTAAAACTTATGAAAATTACAAAGACGATTGGATCTACGAATGGAACGAGAATGTACCATGGGTATATGACAAGCCATGGCTTGATAATGGAATATGGAAGGAACTGAAACCAGTCAAACATACTTGCAAGCCTTTCAACTATAAAACTGGATGTTCGGAATGGCTGACCTGTAGTTGGAGAGAGGATGGTTATTGTAATGGAGGAAATTTGCCCGGTGCTTACCATATTGGAAACTCACTCCATTATCAGGACCTTGAATGGTATGAGGCTCTGGAAGATAGCGAACTAAAAGATGAAGCTTTAAGGGACAAATCTATCATGAAAGGTTTAATCAGTGATGATGAATCAAGCAATGATTGTTGGAAAAGATGGAAGAGCCATGAGATTTACTACCACAATTATGATGTAGGGGAATATGAAAATGAAACTCATGAAGAAGGACAAGAGTTATGTGGTATCAAAACTCGCGAGGTGTCGGTTTGCCAAATAAAAAGATAAAAGATGATCAAATATTCGTTCAATGATGAAGAAGAATATGTTGCCGTAAAAGAAGACAAATACGACGATCTTGCAATCACAAGTAAAGAGGCGTGTCGAGCTTACCAGGAAATCTTTCGAATGATGGACGAAGGATAGATGGTTACGCGCACCGAGTGAGAAGCTGAAGAAAAGTCTAACTTAAAGACTTCGTTGTAAACAAAAGTGCTTCCCGGGAGACAACCCAAAATGTTATTTAATTTTATCGAGTCTGTCTTCCCAGACATCAATACGGCGTATCCGCTCCATACCATACGGCGTATTGATTGTCTGGACGTTATCAGTCTTTATTTTTTATGCACTTTAAAAACATTATTGTCAGTTCTGTCAATACGGCGTATTCATGCACATGATATGGCGTATTCACCAAAACTGACTAGTATTTAGTTTGTTTAGTTTAGTTTAAATTAAACCGTAGGTACCAAAATAGGAATACACGTTTTTTTTCCTATGTTTTATACAGGACCTCGTGAAAGAAAATCGACGAATATTGGTGGAGAATTTATAAATCTGGAGATCTTGAAGTGTTGGGAGTCTTGAAACTTTAAGGCGGTTGATCAACACACAATCTTGCTTAATAAACTCAACATGGAGAATCTACCGAGCAAATATCAGGGGAGTTTCTCATTTTAATTCTTTTTAATTCCTGTATTTAATGTTTTATATATACCACGAGGACGTTGTATAATTCAAGTGGGGGGATGGAATTAGAATGTTTACTTGTCCTAATTTTCACACTAAAATGCTTAAATTATGCTCAAATTTAAAATTTTTTCAAGCATACTTTTTTGAAATTACTTGATACATAACCCGCACACAATAATCCTTGTTATATATTGTGAGGATTTAACCTATCCGTTTTCTAAATGCTTACCCAAATTCCACAAAAATATGAGTGTGTCGGTGATGTTGTAGACTTTAAAACTTAGATTAGTATATCTATTCGAGACCGCAATAATGAGTACTATTGATTTAGATGGAGTAACTTGTTTAAATTGGTAAATTTTAGGATTACACCCAAATCGCCTTTACATGTTGCTTATTAACTAACTACACTGGTTAGTTAACCCCCGTATAAACTATTTATTTACTTTTATTTTAAGAGTAAGATACCCCTAGAACAACCCGTAGAGCCAATCCTTTAGGAACTACACCAATTATTTGTTTTATTACACCTTTACACCTTAGCCTACCCTGTTAGATTAAGTTTATTTTACAGTTGCTAGTTACTTAAAGTGTAAAGTTTATATTTCTTGAGTCTTGTGTCTATTTTGGTACGGTTGGAAGAAATTTGCACATCGCAAATGGGAATGTATATTATAGTCAAAACTCATGTATTTTTACTACCATCACAATTAATGATACGTCCGAAGAATGAAGAATTATCGAAGGAATTATCCGAAATTATTATGATCGTGAAGATGGTGAAACTACTCCGAGTTTCGTAGTATAGTGTTTAAAAAAATCAAAAAATTAGAAAAATCGCAACAAAAAAAGAGAAGGAAAGTTTGAAGATAATCGTTTCGCAGAACTACGAAGGAAATACACAAGAATCTATTATTCGTTGATACAAATCGACGATGTAGAGTATTGTATAAAGTGGTAGATATTGCCACTTGCCTTGTAAAGTATATAAAGTATGGGATGTTTGGGAAGTTGACCATTACAGGAATGCCAACTTAGGTTGTTGTTTTGATCTATGATCAATACGTTGTAAATAGTTGTGTCTTTATCATGGTAACGGCCGAGAAAAAGTGTCTAGCAACTTGTATTTTAAACTTAATCTATTTGTTTTGTAACTTTTATTTAACAACATTTTAATTCCCTTTCCTAATCATTAACCATGGGTTTTACGAGAATGAGGATGTGATCGAGCGTGCATGTCTATTTCGTTGTTACGGCCATGTATGCATGTCTCAGCTGCATTGTTGGTTTATTACTATTGGTGAAAGTTAGAAGATCCATACCCTATATTACTCTACTATTCCTACTCTTTAGCTTATTTGAGGTGGGAGTGAGCAGTCACATGTATCTATCCCGTCGTTACGGGTGTGTATGTGTGGTCTTTATTGCCCTCCTAGAATATTGGTATCGATAAAGATTAGTTAGAGTAATCAACCCTAAGCCTTCTCATATAAACCCATATTTACTTTTATAAACTTGTTACTCCTTAGCTTTAGCGGTGGAGATGTGTATCCTTGAAAAGCTTATGATAGAATACTCGTCACGACCGAGCAATTGAGCAAATTAGTTACATGTAACAACATAGATTAGTTGAGTGATTTGAGTGTTTTCATCTTCCTATTTCGTGAGGTGTTTGGTTGTGTACTTGTAATAGATCAAATAAATGCTTTAACGGAAAATATCTCAAGGGATACATTTTTATAAACTTCTAAAGGCTACTTGAGGACAAGTAGGATTCAAGTGGGGGATATTTGTTGACATCAAATAATGTCTATTTTATAGCACCATTTATCCCATGTATTTAACCTATTTTGTATAATTATTGCAAAGCATTGTTACTTAATCGTTTATATTTGAGAATTGTAGTAATTACAGAGTACTTGGTAAATATTAGCAAAAGGCGCGCATTCTGGAGCTTAAACGAAGATATTTTGAAGATTACTATTCTAACTACCAATACGCCGTATCCATCAAGGAAGATACGGCGTATTCGTGCCTGCACTCACCAAAGACCAAAGGAAACAAGCTCAATACGTCGTATCCAGAGAAGATTAATATGTCGTATTCAAGATATAGTATGTGAATATTCTGGAAGATATCAAACGTGGTCCCTACTCCAAGAAACTCCAATACGCCGTATCCAATCCCTTGGATACGCGTATCGAACCGACTTCCAGACCCTATAAATACAAAACTTAAAAATGAATTTTAAGTGTGCTAAATCATATTCTCGATACCTAAACTACAAAAGTCAATTTTTAGAGGAGAAAAAGAGTAGAAGAGGTCTTGCAACGCATTCCAATCCATAGAAGACAACGTGTAATTTCTTATACTTTTATAATTGTTCAGTTTTTGGTATCATTCATTAACTTGGTTAGTTTACGTTGGCTAAAATACTCTTGTATTAATTAGGATGTTTGAAGGCTAATACCTTCGGGTATTAGCCGTTATTATAAAGATCTGAATGTTTGGTTTTGTTTATATCTCAATTGCTTAATTTATCGTTGAATGCTTGTTTATGTTTATCAATTCATACTTGTTTACGTGCTTTTGTATGCGACCTATCATTCAACTGGATCTAGTGATACGGACCAAGTAATCTAGATGTCAGGGTAGCTCTCCATATAGTGATTTATACATCTAGAATCATAGGATCACAAATATTGTCTTTCTAAAATTGTGCTAAGGATACGCTTCTGGCTTAACTAGTTAACGAAAACTGCCTTTGGTTTATTGAACATGTTGACTAGTTGGTGAATCTAGATAATTCAACAAATAATGTTCTGATTCCATTGGATAGTTGGACAAGTGGGCTATTAGTATATAAATTACCATTAAGCAGTAAGTGGATAAATTCTCTATGAGCTAGGGTTTAATAAGATCACCATTGCTTTAATCCCTAAGATAGATTATAATCAGCAAATAAGGATGCTTTATGCGGATGATTTAATTAGGACAGAATTAATGTGTCTAGGTCTTAGGATGAAGTCATGCCTAAGTCTAAGAATGATATACCTCTTCGAGATAAGTAATCATTGCAATGAATAAACAAACCAACTTCTAATCGGATTAATGATGGCTTATACAGTTTTTTATCATAAGGCTCGACCGCTCTTTTATCTTCTGTTAATTTGCTTGTGTGGGTTAAAGTGACTTGAATTGATTGTAGTCACCAACCAAACCCGTGCCAGACTCTCAGGCCGAAACCCCCCCTTTACCTGTTAGAATTAGGATTAGAACTAACATAGGATTAGCGTAGGTTTGACTTAGATTAGAAGTAACATAGATTAGATAACCAAAATATAAATAAATTGAGAGATTTAGCCTCGCTTCAAGTGTTCGACACCCTACTTACCACGAATCTACCACCAACCGGGTACACTGCCCGTTAAAGTATTGTTTTTGGTTAAGTCGGCAAAATATAAATTTAAAACTTGAACTATCATAAATAAACACTACACAATGACACATCAGAATTGAGCAAGGACGGGAGAAAATCCGAGTATTTCGGATACTTTAGGAATATATGATTTGGTGCGGGAGGTATCACCAATAGTTGCTCAAGGCGTGTTTATCACCTAAACAAGACAACAACAAAATAAAATATTACTATAAGAGAAATATATATAAAAAATGACGTTTTTAAAACAACATATGTGGAACAAAAATTACTTCGACTCTAAAAATAAAAACCTAAGAAGTAATCCAAACATTCCTTAATTTATTTTTGACTCAATCTAGAGTATCGAAAAATATATATTAATTATATATTTCGACACCTAGTATAATCTCGTCAAGTGTTTCGATGCTAAATACGTAGAGTAGGGATTATTTCAATCTTAGACTAAAATTCTAGGAGATAATTTAAACGCTCTTTTATTAACATACGACTTGACTAAGAGCGTCGAAAGATATACATTACGTTGTATATTTCCCCGACTAAAGTGAGTTCATTACGTGTGGCTTAACAAAAATGAGATGACGTTTATTTTGACTTAAAATGACAATTTAACATGTCAAACCAAACGCCCCTTATTTTAGGAATTTTATTTAATACATCAATATATATCTAATAATATAATATATATAATATAATAATATATTATAATAATATATATATATATATATATATATATATATATATATATATATATATGAATTATATATCTTGATGACTAATACAAGTTTATTATGTGTCACACGTGACAAAAATGTAATGATGATCATTTCGACTCTAGACCATGATCCTAGAAAATGAACTAAACGCTCCCTTAGTTTTATAAATCTTGTTTAATGATGTCGAAAAATATATATTAAGATATGTATGTTCCAATAAACAATACATGATTATTTTAGCATGTTTTTGGCGTAAATCAACAATGTATAAGTTTTTGTTTAGAAATTTTCATTTCTTAAAAAATTTTGAAAATGTATATATAATATCCTTATGAAATTTTCGACCCAAAAAAATGTTATTCAATCCTATTGGAAATTACGAATTCCTATTACTACGGGAATCATTATAGTCATGAATTTTCTAGTTCTAATCACAAGAATATAAAGAGCATAAAAAATGAAAAACACCCAATTTTGATTAAGAGCAAAATTGGATGAAATCAAAAGAGAAAAGTATGGAAAATCTTACAACAAATGTTGTTAATCAAGTTCTTGGTGTTTGCCCCTTGCAAAAATGGATTGATTCACAGCAACAACAGGGAGAAAAGGAAGAACTAGAATGAATGTTTAGTATTGTGTTTAACACTGAAGAAGGGTGTTTGGCGAAAATAAGTGGCCGGCCCCCTTAGTGATAAAGGGGCTGCCCCTTTTAACATGGCCGGTCCCCTTAGAGATAAGGGGGCCGCCTATCTGACGACCAAGATTTTCTTGGTTTTTTGATTTTGACTAGTTTTGTCAATATACAATTATCAAAATACGTCGGGAGCTACTAGAAATATTATTTAAGATAATCTAGTTGTCGAAAAATGACGTTGAAGATGAAAAGAAAATACTTGACACATTTAATTAACTTTTCGTTTAATTAAATGAACTTAAATAATTTCCGATGAAATATTTAGGTTTGTCAAGAATTTTAGACCGAGAAGAGGTTTAGAGATGATTGACGAAATTTGATTGACATTTTAATTAACCTTTCGCTAATTAAAAATACTTTGCTTATTTTGGATGAGATAATCAAGTTGTCAAGCCAAGAGAAGATTTAACGAGGATTTAGTGATGTTTTCAATAAACTTCTTGTTAATTGAATAGATTAATTACTTCGGATGAAATAATTAATTGTCACGATTTAGAGTGTTTGCGAGGCGAGAGAGATGATTAATAAGTGACGATAAAATAATGGACTCAAAGCTCAATAAGACGATTCCGATAGACATAGTTCATTATAGACATGTAGTTGAGGCGAATGTCGTAGTCGAAGGGAGTTTGTTTCATCCATAGTTTTTTTATGTCATGCCTTTCCAGCACTTTGAGTATGGTGTAAAACTAATCCTACTTCTATGTTAATTATTACCCACAAACTCACTTTTCTTCATTTACGTGAGTTTACTATATGTGGACATAAAAGATTTCCATTTAATAGAGGTACGTAGAGAATCATAATTCAACTACGTGAGGGAGAGGTTTATCATGAACAATCTCTTGTTTTTCACTTAACTCTAGATAACCAACAAATAGCGTATCTAGTGACTACACTATCTATATTCTATTAACTATAACTCTTTAGCAAGTACTACTTGTAACATAATAATACATAATCATTTAACACTTTGCACATAATCTATATTCTAAGTAATTGTGAAAGAAAACATACCTTTGCCTACAATGTGTTTTCTTCAACATCTTCAAGTGAGAAAGACTTTGAAGGAGAAATCTTTTGGTAATCCCGTCATAGAATATGAATATATGATCTTCAATCCACTCGTCGGATTCCAAAGAATGTTCATAAATAACTCAACCTAAATGTTGTAACGACTCAACCATTTGGTCCACAATGTCTCATGGGTCCAAAATTGTTAGTCCCGAGCATATTTTGCATAGGTTGCATTTGATTCGGATACATATAGGGTGAATACATTCCCCATGGAGCAAAGCTTGGTTGTTGTGAATAATTCGACATTGAATGATTGGTGTTAGGGTAACTTTGTCTACCTTGATCTCTATTCGGTTGTGGTGTTTTAGACCGAGGGTGAGGATTATTTGTTCTTTTCGGAGGAAGAGTTTTAGATCTCATTTTGGGTTTAGTAAATCTTACTCCGAGTTTTAAATAGGGTTTATAAAAACGTTTTACTTCATCATCGCTTGCAATGGGAATTTTAGTATTGTTTATAAGTATAAATTTTGGTCTTGGGCTTGAATTTTATTCAACTAATTTATCTTTAGGTTTAATTTCTTGTAACTTCACAAAATTTACTTGTTTAGTCTCACTTGTTGATCCTTTGGTAAAATTAAATCCTAGATCGGATTTATCTCTGGATGATTTTTGAAAACTTATATTTTTTTAAGTGACTGGCTACTATTATTAAATTGATTAAGCTTAGAAATTTCTTTCTTAAGCTTTTCATTTTCAAACTTGAGGTCTTGACATATTTTACATTCTTCATTAACCTCTTTACCTTTTTCTAATTTAGATAGTTTATCTTTTAGTTCGAATACTTTATTTTCTAATCGATTTTTAATAAGTTTTAGTGATTTCTTTTTAGCCATGATTTTTAGACCTATTTTGCATAATCGATTATATTCACTATCTAAGTCTTTTTCATCTAATGATGATAGGTCGTCACTAAAGAATCGGATTTTTGGAAATCCTCCATTGGATGTTTTACCATACACATATTTTCATCATAGTCTTGTTCCTCTCCTCCTCATCGCTATCACTCCATGATCCTCCGACGTATGCTCTTTTATTACGGTTTCTTGATAGTTTTGGGCATTCTCCGATGATATGATTTGGATCTTCACATTTGAAGCAAAAACAGTTATAGTCCAGGCGTTGAAAAAGACCTAGTTCGCTATAACCAGTGCTCTGGATACCATTCTGTAACACCCCCAAAATACGATACGCAACGGAATACAACATTTGGGGTGCTACATCACGATACAATCACACAAGTCATAACAAACAACTATAAAAGAGATGTTTGTTAAATAAATTTCATTTATTTCGTTTGAAAAGAATCAGAGTACAAAGGTCCCAAAACTATCGTAGAAAATTTATTTCTACAAGTCACATCACGACTTCATTTCTAAAATATTTCTATCATTTATTGACACAAGTTCACCGAGTCACCGTCCTTGATATCCGCGTTCCGTCCCATCCAAGCCATCTTCAATACCTAAACCTGGGATACATGCTTAAAAACGTCAACAAAACGTTGAGTGAATTCATAGAGTTTACACATAACAATTTGAACGCATATTTGGTTCCACAAAACAACCATAACATTGCTCATATGGCAAGTTACATAATGATTTCCAACTAAATGAGCCCGTGTACCGAAACTTAACACATTCATCCCGTAGGATAAAATAATGACCGGGAAGTATGCCACTTCCCCTAATACTAACCACAAAATGTCCGTTACAGGGTGCTCACCAACGGATTCAAACCCCGGACAGGGTTGTCAAACCCAATAGATCTATTTAATGCATTAGCGTTTACCTACAACTAGGCAACTAACGGTCACACAGTAAAAGGCATATACTCAATAGTAAATTAAATCATATCACGTATCAAAAACACATTGCGTTCACTTTCCAAAACAAGCATTATCCCCCTCGCGGGTTTATAAAACATTCAAAACACATAAAAGCGAGGATATGAACTCACCTTAATCGAAGCCAAAGATCAAATAACCGAAACAATCCAAAGACGTATCAACAACGAACTCAACTGCGACCTATAATTTATGCCGCTCAATTACTATGCAGTAAAGTACGATCGAATAATGCGTACATCGCAACTATTGAAATAGTATATATATACATACACATATGATGAGAAATTCACTTGCGCGTCCTAGATCATAAACCCCACATAATTAAGTTACGATCATTCTTTTTAATACACGTTCAATACTTTATTGAAAACTTTCTATTTATGAAAACTTTCTATTTTTAGAAAGTTGCTATTTTCGGAAAGCTACCATTTTTAGTAAGTCCCGTTATCCAATTATAAATTTATAATAATATTTATTATCTCCGTCGAACTTTCGACTTCATTGTTATTAATTACCCAGATCGGATTATGTCCCCGTATATTACAAAAGTTACTATTTTTTGAATGTATATACAGTCCATAAAACTCGTTAAATCTAAATTCGCGCGAGTTACGAACCTTGTTACAATTAAAACTTAGAGTCCTATGACATTACTAGCCAAACTATTACAAAAAAAATTCACATAATCAGATAGATTTATAGCTTCAAATCAATAATAATTTAAAACATGTCAATTAAACTTACATCATGTATTGAGATATTAAACTTATACTAATAATCTAAAAGTATTACGGTATAGTACATATAATATTGGTAATTTGGTATAGAAGTAGTGAGATGGGATCATGAGAAAACCTCATCTCGGTGGAAAACCTAGAAAACCCATCCATTACCTTTGGATCAAGTCTCCTCCCCTTCCTTTTTTTAACACTATACTACAGGGGGTTGTTTGTAACTTTCTTTATTCTTTAAGGGTGAGATTGTATTTCATTTAATTTTATATATTTACATAAATATATAATTTTATTAATTTTAAAAAATTCAAAAATTTATAAAAAAATCCGAAATTTTTTAAAAAAAATTCGAAAATTTAAAATTTGAAAATTCAAAAATATGAAAAAAAATCGAAAATTAATTTTTTTTTTCGAAAATTAGTAAAAAAAATAATTTCGAAAATTTGAAAAAAATCGATATTTTTTGAAAATTCGAAAAAAAAGTTGGAAAATTGGAAAAGAAATTTAGAAAATTTGAAAAAAAGTTCAAAAATTGGAAAATAAATTCGAAAATTTGAAAAAAAGTTTGAAAATTGGAAAAAAAATTCGAAAATTTGAAAAAAAAATCGATATTTTTCAAATTGAATATTTGAAAAAAAGTTCGAAAATTTGAAAAAACAAATCGATATTTTTTTTTAAATTTGAAAAAAAGTTCAAAAAATTGAAAAAAAAAATTCGAAAATTAAAAAAAAATCGATATTTGTCAAATCAAAATTTTGAAAAAAAGTTCGAAAATTTGAAAAAAAAGTTAAAAAACTTGAAAAAAAGTTCAAAAATTAGAAAAAAAAGTTCAAAATTTTGAAAAAAAATCGATATTTTTCAAATCGAATATTTGAAAAAAAGTTCAAAAAATTGAAAAAAAATTCAAAAATTTGGAAAATTTTCGAAAATTTGAAAAAATCGATTGTTTCAAATCAAAAAATTGAAAAAAAGTTCGAAAATTTTGAAAAAAAAAATCGAACATTTGAAAAAAAGTTCGAAAATTTGAAAAACAAATCGATATTTTTTTTGAAAATTTGAAAAAAGTTCAAAATTTTGAAAAAAAATTCGAAAATTTGAAAAAAAGTTCGAAAATTTGAAAAAAAGTTTGAAAATTTGAAAAAAAGTTCGAAAATTCCTGAAAATTTCTTTTCACAAACTTTTCCGATAAGTATACATTCTATGCAATCTGTTTGAGATACTAAAGGGCATCTGTTTGAAAACAAACAAATGTTGTATTATTATATTAAGAAATGTTGTACCACTTCGTGCGATGCCCTAATCATACTAACTGATGCCCTTATCATAACAATAATCGATAAATGATTATGATTACACGTTACCTTAAACATACAAATAGATGCCCTAAACATACACAATGATGCCCTAATGTTCATACAAATGGATGCACTAAACAAAACAAACAGATGCCCTATCTTAACATGATGCTCTTATCATACTAAGAGATGTCGTAACACATATTTTTGGATGCAACATACACAATGATGCCCTAATGTTCATACAAATGGATGCACTAAACATACACAATGATGCCCTAACTTAACATGATTCTCTTATCATAAAAAGAGATGCCGTAACAAATATTTTGGATGCACTAATTATACAAACAAACGTCGTAACAATTCGTGTGATGCCCTAATCATACTAACAGATGCCCTTATCATTACAATAATCGATAACTGATTATGATTACACGTTACCCTAACCATATAAATAGATGCCCTAAACATACACAATGATGCCCTAATGTTCAAACAAATGGATGCACTAAAAAAACAAACGAGATTGCCTTATCTAACTGAAAGCTCTTATCATACTAAAAGATGTCGTAACACATATTTTGGATGCAACATACACAATGATGCCCTAATGTTCACACAAATAGATGCACTAAACAAAACAAACAGATACCCTAACTTAACAGGATGCTCTTATCATACTAAGAGATGTCGTAACATATATTTTGGATGCACTAATTAATCAAACAAACGTTGTAACAATTCGTGTGATGCCCTAATCATACTAACAGATGCCCTAAACAAACAAATAGATGCCCTAAACATACACAATGATGCCCTAATGTTCATACAAATGGATGCACTAAACAAAACAAACAGATGCCCTAACTTAACATGATGCTCTTATTATACTAAGAGATTCCGTAACAAATATTTTGGATGCACTAATTATACAAATAAACGTTGTAACAATTCGTGTGATGCCCTAATCATACTAACAGATGCCCTTATCATAACAATAATCGATAACTGATTCTCATTACATGTTACCCTAAACATATAAATAAATGCCCTAATGTTCATACAAATGGATGCCCTAATGTTCATACAAATGGATGCACTAAACAAAACAAACAGATTCCCTATCTTAACATGAACTCTGATTACACGTTACCCCTAAAACATACAAATACATGCCCTAAACGTACACAATGATGCCCTAATGTTCATACAAATGGACGCACTAAACAAAACAAACAGATGCACTATCTTAACATGATGCTCTTATCATACTAAGAGATGTCTTAACACATATTTTGGATGAAACATACACAATGATGCCCTAATGTTCATACAAATGGATGCACTAAACAAAACAAACAGATTCCATAACTTAACATGATGCTCTTATCATACTAAGAGATGCCGTAATACATATTTTAAAAAAAGTTCGAATTTCTTTTCAAATTTTCAAAAAAATCGATTTTTTTGAAAATTTTCGAACTTTTTTTTCAAATTTTCGAACTTTTTTTCAAATTTTCGAACTTTTTTTCAAATTTTCAAACCTTTTTTCAAATTTCCGAACTTTTTTTCAAATACTCGAACTTTTTTTTTCAAATTTTCGAACTTTTTTTCCAATTTTAAAACTTTTTCACATTTCCGAACTTTTTTTCAAATTTTCAAACTATATTTTCAAATTTTCAAACTTTTTTTTCATATTTTCGAACTTTTTTTCAAATGCTTGAATTTTTTTTTTCAAATTTTCGAACTTTTTTTCAATTTTTCCAACTTTTTTTTCAAATTTTCTAACTTTTTTTCAAAATTTCGAAGTTTTTTTCATATTTTCGAATTTTTTTCAAATTTTCGAACTTTTTTTTTAATTTTCGAACTTTTTTTCAAATTATCGAACTTTTTTTCAAATTTTCAAAAAAAATATCGATTTTTTGTCAAATTTTTGAACCTTTTTTCAAATTTTCGAACTTTTTTTCAAATTTTCAAAAAAAATATCGATTTTTTGTCAAATTTTTGAACCTTTTTTCAAATTTTTAAAAAGATCGATTTTTTTTTCTGAAAATTTTTTTTTCGTATTTTTTTCAAAATATCGATTTTTTATAAGTTTTGAACTTTTTTTCATATTTTTGAACTTGTTTTTCAAATTTTCAAATTTTTGTTCATATTTTCGAACTTGTTTTCCAAATTTTGAACTTTTTTTCAAAATATCGATTTTTTTAAAAAGTTTCGAACTTTTTTTTATTACATTTGACTAACTACGAGCTTTGACTAACTATTATTGGAAGTGACTGATACTTTTTATGTTTCTAACAATCTCCCCCTAAGGGAGGTCACTCCAATTTACAAATACTTATTAATCATGAGCCTACATGCATTAACTTTAGTCTTACCTCATAGTTATAACTTCAATCATTTACTTGTGAATATGATGTAGTGGATTATTGACTTTTAGGCTTAGCTAGTACCGTTTAAGCTTGACTTGAATGTGAAAATGTGATCTTGAACACCTTGAGATCATCAACCAAGCATAATCTCGTTTTGCCATCTTGTAAACTTTGCCATCTTGTGAACTTGTGACTTCTGGACCGACATGCTCATACCTTTCTTGATTTGTTGACTTGAAAAGCTTTAATGTTGCATCTTTCTTGAAATTCTTTAACTTTAACACTTTGTCACTTCGAGATAGGACGTTCGTGTAATCAGAGTGACAGAAACTTTCAGTTAAAATTCTTTGACTTTATACTTCGTCACTTCAAGAAAGACTACAAGTATCAATAGTAGCGGAATTCTTGAAACGATGAACTTGAACTTTCATGCTGTCTTTTAAGTTTGTTGGTGGGTTAAAAAATGGCATGTTGGTTATAATCTTGTTAGTCCGCTGGGATCAGGTACCATTCACCTCCATCTGTAGTATTCCTTAGCATAAAACAATTGAGCATAAAGTGGGGTGACGAACATGGGCATTGACATACGCCCGGGTTTTGGTTGAGTAACCACTTCGAATCCATAAGGATCGACTAATGATCAGGTAGATTTACTTTAAGAAAGAATCTCCTTGACAGGATATCCATCTGAATTATAAGTCCTTTCAAACACACTTATCAGATTCAAAAAACTCTAGCATTTCTCATTATTTCGCAACGTCCAAAGCAAACAACAATATAAGAGTGAACCAACGAGTTACTATCTCATCAATTGAAATAAAAATTGATTTGAAAATCAATCGATGTGTCACTTGCTAAAATGGTTTTGTAACACATCGAGGGTGTTAATCATTTCAAACTTCATCATCAATCGTCAATTCATAACTTGGAACAAGTTTGATTCTTATAGAATCGCACCATCGTTTCTTTCTAGTTGTCATAAGTTTGATTCATATAGAATCACACAAGTTACCTACTATGAGCTTGTTTCATGTTGTCACCAAGCGTGATTTTCTCATCTTCATTGTTTATAATATCACTTAGATTATTTTGGCAAAATCACAAGAAATGCGTAGGACTCTTAATATATATCTGGTTATTCATATTGTGTGACTTAGCAAGCATAATTTTGACAAGTGTCCTAATGAGATTTATGGATGATCTCTTTTGGCTCTAGACTCAAAAGTGCACTTTGCTTTTAGTGATCAGAGGCTGGAGCAGACTGCCACCTTTTCAATATCAACTAACTCGGAGTAAGAAAGTTGATAGAAATGCGTGTAATCTCCGTGAGAAATGAAACAAGAGTCTGTTGAGAGACCTTGAGTGGCTAGGGAGGGTTGTGCATAGCGTCACTGGGTCCATGACAGTCTCCAATGCTAGACAACACCTTAGTGTTTCGAGCATTTATTATTGACATCGGTTTTCTGCCAAAGTGTATGAAGGGCTTCTTTCTTTTCACCCTTTATCCTTACAATTCTTTTTAATTCTTCAACCCCTTCAGCGCTTACCAAGACTTCATAACTAACACCTTGTTGGGTTTATTCTAGTGCTAGCTCTATCTCAGTCGGCACTTTTCCCGATTCTCACTTTTACTCCTTTCGTATCATACCTAAGGACTTCTACACTAACTAGTGGATATCCCTGGGTAGATCCCTCCGGTTCCAGGATTTGATCATGGGATTTTGAAACTTATGTCAAACCCACCTTATAACTCCGATAAAAATAAGTACATTGACCGGACTTTTTGTGTTATTCCATCACAATCAAAACCAAAATCATTGAAAAAGATTCAATCAAAGTGTTTGATATAAATATCAAAAGATTTACACTTTGAGAGTTTTTCATCATTACTAAAAGCTCCCCCTTAACATGTGCATCGTAATCGTAGTACATGCTAAGTTTGGAGTGCATTGAGTCCATTTTATACAATCACATTTCAATATAAATTAGATGCAGTTTAATCACATTTTCTCCCCTTATCCAAAATGTTAATCCCTTGATATTTTCGATATCAATTGATTAAACGTTCGAGGACAAAATGTTACACAATATCTAATAGGAACATTATAATGCTCCTCCTCAATATTTGAGAGTATTTAAGATAGTGCTGAGTATAATAATTTGAAGAAAAAATTTGAATTTACTTAGAAATTCTTGAAAATTTTATACTTGAGCACTCCTTATTATCACCATAAGTCTACACTACATATATATAAATTCACAAGATTAATATGTATGAGGTTTGACCTGAATGATATGAACATCATATGATAGAATCATATGGTTCTTTGTAGCAGCCGAAGGTCTCCTCCGTAAGGTCTTCCACCAACAAACTTTTCCAGACTACGCATCAATCTTCTATCTCTGAGTTTCTTATCAATGGCATTTATCATCACCCGAGCTCTCTGCTTGTCTTATTTGCTCCATTTTCTCTTTGGCAAGTACTCCATCTGAATCCCATTATAAATATCATTGAGAACAGTGCGAACATGGTTTAGTGTGCCGTCACTAAACTTGTGAAGTTCATCAGTGCGCATCAAACGATTTCTGTCCATGTCATCTTGATAGATAATGCCTTGGATATCATGGTAAGCAGTGTAGGGAGTCATTTTTTTGAGATCTAAATGGTATGAGTCTGGTCTTGAGAGATTTAATCTTCTTCTGGTAGCTTTCAACTGCCAGTTGTAAATCCTCCACACGTTCTTGAATGACAATGCGTCTCGTGTACATTCTCAAAGCCACATTTAGTGCAAATCGTTCATCCAAATTGAGGTTGGTCAGCTTACCTTGAACAAGAAGAAGTAACATATCTTCAATGTCTTGGCGACGAAGTCTTTTGAAGTCGCCTTCTTGAAACCTGTACAAGCTGATCGTCCTGCCTTCGAACAATAATCTCTTAAAAATGTTTGTAACCAAAGAACTCCATGATCTTGAGACTAGTAACAGCAATGATCATGTGTCTTGAGTAGACATCTTTTGATGTTTCCATGTTGGTAGCATATCCATAGAATCTCTAATGTTTTGGTCCCCAATGATATGTTCCCTAGTAGGCATGCTTGTCGTAGACAACTTGTGTCGGACTCCATATACTTCTAGGAACTTTGTCTTCAATCCACTTAACATGACCGTAATCAGCAGCCTTCATCTTGGTAAGTGAGGTTGTATATTTTTGACTTAAGCTCCCTCCTTTCAGATATTCGAGATCATTATTGATGAAGTGATCAAAAGGGATAACTTGACGACCTCGTGCATTCTGAATTAAAGGAAGGGGCTTGCTGAGATCATGGGATACGGTCTTCCTTCAGGATTATGCCAATCTAACTTATCATTGGTAGCCTTAAATACTTCCTTTCCAAGTGGAATTATATAATTTCCATCTACACTCTTTCACGTTGCTTCATGAGATCTAATGTTGACCGGTCAACAAACATCTTGAGTTAGAATTGTTTAATTTGAGCCGGTTCATAGATAAAGGCAGAGAAAACGAAAAATGGGTAAAAAAAAAAAGTACCAGAAACCATTAAAAGGAAGATTGTGTGCCTTGAAGCATTGAGCCAACTGAAGTCATCCATTATAGAGAGGTCGGTCGACAACATCTTTGTTTTTGTTCCATTCACGATTGGAAAGTTTTGAGAGCTCTAATGGATATCCATATCGTTCATCAACAACTATATTTCTCTCTTACAAGGATATATCATCATTTCCCTTGTTGAACCTCATATGCAATGTTCTTCTTCTCAATCGATCATCACCTTTAGACCATGCTCCTCTGCTTGAGCAGACTTGCCTGATGATTTTGGTTGAGATCTGGATGTACCTTTTGAAGAACTTGTAGACAAAGGCTCCTTTTGAGTTGCTTCTTTTGATGACTCTTCCTTGCCTAATCTCCTTCGCTTTGTCCCTCGGTTTGATCTAGCGGAGGGTTCTTCATCTTTGTCTTGATCATCACGTCCCTCATCTTTAGCCCACCACATCACCAATGAGGCAAATAGTCTTTTCTAGTCCTAGGTTGTTACGATTCAATTAATGTATTGTAGAGATTCTTCTAAATATCTGATCTGTTCATTGATTTATTTTCTTCAATTTTGTCGATGAGAATCTTCTTTAACTCGAATTCTGAGAGAGATGCTGCTGCAACATAAGATGTCTGAGATTGATTGGATGATCTAGCCAACACTTTAGCTCCTAGAGATTCTGTGACATACTTTTCAACCTTTGGCACGATCTTGAATATTTCAGATTTAACCTGATCCTTGATTATGGCCTTAATGTTTGAGTCTATCTGTTTAAGAAATTCGTCATTCTCGGCTTGAGCTTCTTCTTTGAGCTTGTTGGATTTTAGCTGAACAACCACATTTACTGCATCTTTCATCTGAGACGCAAGGTAGTTATCAACAATGCCCGAAATAGATGATAAAACTTTAGCAAATTGATTGGTTTTAAAGAAGAAAATAGATGCCCGAAATTGATTGGTTTTTCTATTTCGGGCATTGTTGATAACAATGCCCGAAATAGAAAAACCAATCAATTTACATCTTAGACGAAGGTTTTAAAGAAGCAACTTAGACACAAGGTAGTTATCAACAATGCCCGAAATAGAAAAACCAAATAGAGATGCAAAGTTGGTGGGATTTATCTAAGTGTTTTTGTTTGTTGTATCATGTGTTTGTGTTGAGGTTGAATGATTGTGAATGGGGTGGATGAGGAATTATAAGTGTACAGAAAAAGGTATCTCATTAGTGGCGGGAACTGATACATTGACAGGAATATCATATTGAACATTAGATTTAAAATTGAGTTGATTACCTGTATTCGTAGAGGGGTTAATAAAATTTAGACACCAAAACTGATGAAACAAGGAGCATTATTGTTGCACTATAAGGTTTCAGTTAGTCCAAAGTCACATGAACCTCTTCTGTCTCTTGATTATTATGAGCATGTGTCATTTCAGCATCTCTTCTATCCAGGTTGAGATTCATGTCTCTGTATAGTTCCTCATCTTCTTGTTCTCCTCCCATAACATCATCATCATCCTCTTGATTTTATTCTTCTTCTGTAATTTCATAATCAGGTGGTGTTGAAACTATCTGATCAGAAGACACGTCCTCATCATCATTTGCTTTTTCTTCTTTTTCTTCTTCCTGATCATCTGCTTTGTATGTGGACAAGTTTGGGTAAACAAAATCATCTTCGTCGTTATCTGATTCTGTTTCTCCACTGACATTCTCTTGATCATCATCTTTATCATCATTGTTATTTTCACTGTCATGCTCGTCATTGTCTTCATCATCCTCTCCTTGACTGTATCTCCAAGATTCTTCTTCACTCTCTGATCTGTATTCGGGTATATCGGGAACCTTTGGTTTGTCACTAGCTCCTTCATTTGTACCAGATATTTTTTGTTGCTGCTCATCAGGAACCTTTGACTGAATGTCAACTCCATCACCTGAGCCATTGGCGTAAGAGCTGCGAGTTTATATCTTGCTCCTTTCAATAGCAATCTTAATATGTTGAGCTTCAGTCAAAGCGACTTCAGATAACACCGTTAGACCTTTTGACTTTGATGCAATTTGGCTTCTCTTGTGCAGGTCTATCGCCCTAGCGTAAGTTGTGATTCTTATTACCGTTTATAAGCCATAGAGTAGATTTCGTCTAAGTAGATGATTCAGAATCAGCTTTCTCTTTGTAGATTAGGTTTTGAATCTTTTTCAACCATTAGCATAAGCAAGGTAAGTCAAGTAGGCATCGGACTCAACATTGCTTGAATTTGGTTAATGCTGAGGTATACACACACAACACACACACACATACTTGTGTGTCCTGATGTTTAGAAATGACTCTTACTGTGGTGAACATGAAGTCATCCTTGGCATAGTGGCAAAACATCTTGTTGCTCCTTGGGATTCCTTTATCCTTTGCCATGAAGTAGTCTACAATGGCTTTGGTGAATCATGGATAGTACATGTCATTGTTTTTCTTAGAATTTTTGTTTTCTACTTGATACACTAAATCTTCCCACAGCAAGTAGACATAATCAACAGTCTTGTTATGATACATTCCCTAAAGAATTTGAGCACGTGACAGTCAAAGACTCTCTAGAGCAGTAGTTTTTCCACTTAGACACTTATTGATTATGGCAGCAAATGATCTCTATGGTTGATGCATGTGATTGACATTGATATCGGATAAAAACTTGATCTCCCCGGTGTGTCCAAGTCAATATAAAAAAAATAACTCCTCTTCAAAGTGGTGGTTCTTCAAATATCTAACTAGGGAGTTAGGGAAAAATCTGAGCAGACTCTGAAGTTGTCAACATTTACAGTGTGACTTTTGCCATTCAACTTGAAACGAAGTGAGAATGATGTCTCGAGACAGTAACCCAGAACCCTTGCATGTATATTTCTGGTACATCAGCAGAGATCTCAAATGCATTGTAGAATGGAGTGAGTTTGAGAGCATCTAAAGCCACTTGAAGAGTAGGTTCCTTGGATTTAAGAATTGAGCTTAGTCAGAGATTGCTTTTCCCTATCTTAAGACGGTCAGCAGGGGCGACTAATTCATCATCCAGTGCCTTTTGCTGAGCTCTTGTGTTGTCTATGATTCTGCTATGATAAGATCAATACAGTTTATGTACAAAAACCAATTTTATACAATAAACTAATATAGACCTTTGATTGAGCACAAAATTTAATTCATGATTAGAACGATTCTTAAGAAATAGCGGAACTTTAAGACTATTTAGCACATTATTAAGATCTATCATTAAAAAATGACTCCTTAAGCCAACTTAACCTTGTTTTTAGAGTAGTTTTAATTAATCAAGTTTAATTAACACCCTAAATAAGTTTTAAAAACGCCTTTTATATTAGAAGTGTTGGGGGTATCTAAGTGTGTTTGGTATTGAAAACAAAGAACTGATTTCTAAGGAGAAAAACTTGTTGTAAGGTTCCTAAATAAACTAGTTGTGATCGTTCCGTAAAGAAGGAAAGTTGATCGGGTTCCTAAAAGCAATCGTATTGTATCGGTTTCAAAACGAATCAAGTTGTTTAGTTACTTAGAATCATTATTGTTCTCTCCTTAAGAGTCTATTTGTTTGGTTCCTTAAGAAATCACGTTGTTTACGGAATTCCTTAAGAATCAAGTAGTTTGGTTCTCGTTAAGAATCACGTTGTTCGGAGATTCTTAAAACACATGATTTGTTTGGTCCTATTAACCAAAGAGTTGTTCGGTTCCTAATAAACAAAAGAGTTGTTTTCGTCCATTTCCTATTAACAAATGAGTGTTTCGGTTCTGAATTAGCAAAAGAGTTGGTTTCGTTTCCTATTACTACAGTTGTTCTGTTCCTGCTAACAACTAGATTGTTCGGAGTTCCAAATAACTACGTTGTTGGTTTCCTGTTACAGCTAATTTGTTTCGTATTCCTAATATCTAAGTTGTTTCGGATATTTCCTGCTAACAGCAAAGATTGTTCAGCTTCTACAAATCGCTATAGTTTTGTACGGATTCCTTAAATGGTACTCATTTTGTTCTCGTTCCTGAGTACAACAAGTTGTCCGGTTCATGTGAAACTTGCATACTTAAGATGTTTTGAAGCATTTAGACATGTTTGTATAGCAATCTTAGCAAGAGTATAGTATTCAGAACAACTTCAAACCAGATACACAACAATAGCACTTTAGCATATACAATCAAAGAACCATAAACAATGGTGTGATATGAACATACAAACATATTTAAGAAAGTGGTATTAAGCTCCCTAACACAAAACCCATTAGCTTTTTACAATATTTCTCATAAACCCTATTTTTTGACCACATATTCAACCATATCTCATTCCTATGTTAACTACACATAAAATTGTATTAACCAAGTCTTCTACACTCCAATACAATCAAAACCCCTCAATCAATTTGAAGATTTATACACTTTTGATTTTGAGAAACCCTAATTCAAAAATTAGGGTTTTTGAGTTCAAAAATGGATGAAATCGCAATTCCTTCAAGGTATGTGATGTTTAGGAAGTGTAGAACAAATTATTAGATATACCTTAAGCTTGTTAACGACTGAAAAAGGAGAACACGAGATGGCGATTTGAATGTGTGTGTGGGAGGGAAAAATTTCTAAGTGTGTGTGTTGGTGTGTGTAGGAGACGGGGGTGGGTGGGGGTGATATTAAACTAGTTTGGTTTTTGTCACTTTCACCCCCCAAGTTACTCAACCCTTTTAATTTTCACTTATAAGACTTATTAGACAACTATAGTTTAACAATTGGCACAAATAGTCCCTAATGTTTTAAACTAGCATACCTAACCACTTAATTCACACTTTAACTCCCTAAAGGCATAAACACATAACATGTAAGGCACACATAAGCTAAACTTAATTAACTTTCCTTAAAAATGTTATTCCGTTATTGTTTAAAACCTTTTTCCTTTTAAGAACGTTATTACTATAAGAAGATATTTGACATTTTCTTCGCTCAAACAATGACCCGTTTTCTATTTAAAGAGTTGTAGTCGTTGTTTAAGATTCAGAAGATGAAAATCATGTTTAGGGGAGGATTGTTAGGACTTAAAAGACTTCAAGGATTCTTACTACTGCTCAGGTACATAATGGAAATTATGCTAAGTAGTTAGTACTGGTAGTATAAAGTTACCACTGCTAGTTACTACTGTTAGTATAATTTAGTACTGTTAGTATTGAGTTACTACTGTCAGTTGAAGTTAAGACTGCTCAGAGTTGAAGACTGAAATTATGCTAAGTGGTTAGTACTGTTAGTATAACTTAGTGCTGCTAGAGTAAAGTTACAACTGTTAGCGTAAAGTTAGTACTGCTGGTACTTACTACTGCTTATGCTCAGTTTGTGCTGCTGGTTATAAAGATACAACTGCTGCTGAATTACAACTGCTAGAAGACTTACTGCTGTCAAGAGGATAAAGACAGATTAAAGAGATAAAGATTGATTGAAGATAAGTATTAAGTTATTTTTGTAAAAGATATGTATAACTTATTTGATTAAGAGATTATGTTTATTTATAGAAAAGATCATGATAAGTTAGGAATGTATTGTAAGCCTTGTAGGACTCCTTGGTGTATAAAAGGGGATCCTAGGGTATAGAAAGATATAAGTTTTCCATCTCAGTTTTCCATAGAGTTCATAGCTTCAAGGTTGTAAACCCTATCACTAAGTCAGAGTGATCGTATTAATATATATTGAAGCTTGTTGGTTTGATTATATCATTGTGTCAATACATACTTTACTGTTTCATTAAGAATACTTCTTAGTGATATAAACTAGGTTCCGTATAGTTTATATCATTCAATCAAAGTTTCATTCTTAGTAGTTTTGGATTTATCTAAGGGTACTAAACTTTACAAGCTAAGGAGTTAAAGATCTATTCATTGGGATCAACAAGTGGTATCAAAGCCTGTTGTGAAGCTTTGAATAAGAAGAATCAACCAATTCATCCAAGATCTATTTTTTTCAGTAACAAGATAGAGGTAGGAACTACCACTAACAATCAGACTGCAAGACTACCTATTCTCAACCTAGGAGACTATGATCTTTGGCTGATGAGGATAGAACAATATTTTCTTATGACTGATTACTCTTTATGGGAAGTAATCAAGAATGGGAACAAAGTGTTGATCCCACGCCTTGATCGATTCTTTATGATATAAAGAGTTTGTTACCTTGGAAGATCCTTTTGACCGCATGTAAGTGCTTTTCGGTAGGCCTAGCCTGATACCGGGCACACATGCATATAGCAAATTGTAGGTCAGGTCTACTGGCTGTGAGATAAAGGAGGGTGCCAATCATGCCATGATAGTGTGATGGATCAACGGCTTTCCCTTCTTTATCCTCATCCAGTTTGGATTTCTCCACCATGGGAGTATCCACTGGGTCACAAGAGTCAAAACCGTATTTCTTTAAAGATTCAAGGGCATATTTTAAACTGTTAATAAAGATGCCTCTAGGATTTTGAAAATCTGTATCCTAAAAAAATGAATTTGCCCATCATTGACATCTTAAATTTTGAACACATGATTTTAGCTAATAGGTCACAAAGTTCAGGTGTAGATGCAGCAAAGATAATATCATCGACATATACTTGTACCAGAACTAATTCCTTGCCTTTCTTACGGATGAACAAAGTAGGATCCACTGAGCCTTTGGAGAAGTCTTGGGATATCAGGAACGAAGAAAACATATCATACCACGCGCATGGAGCTTGTTTCAACCCATAAAGAGCTTTCTTTAGCTTGTACACGTGATTGGGGTTATCTGGATCCACAAAACCATCCGGCTGGCTAACATAAACTTCTTCCCGCAAATTACAATTCAGAAACGCAGTCTTGACATCCATTTGGTAGACGACCATGTTCATGTGAGTAGCAAACGCGAGAAAAATCCTTATAGTCTCTAATCTTACAATCGGAGCAAAAGACTCTTCAAAATCAATTCCCTCTTCTTAACGATAACCATAAGCCACTAATCGAGCCTTGTTCTTTAGAATACCTCCCTGTTCGTCTAGCTTCAATTTTGTAAGATCCACTTCAAAGTAATAACCATAACTTTGTCTGGTCGGGGTACGAGTTCCCATACTTCAAGGCGTTCGAACTCATTGAGCTCTTCTTGCATTGCTTCGATCCACCAGGATTGAGTCAAAGCATCTTTATACGTCTTGGGTTCAATAGAAGTGAGGAAAGCATCGTAGAAACAGAAAAGAGCTTGCTCATGTAATTGTATCCTTGTGGAAACTAGTCTAGCGAGTTCACCGATTATGTTTTCAAGTGGATGATCCTTAGTCCATTTGCTATTATGTTCAGAAATTGGGTGATCGGGATGCATAATTGTATGAATAGAATCCGACGATGAAGATTAATTAGAAGGGATTTCTGGAATTGGGATACCAAAGTACGGATCATTACCCATATGTGCAATTTCAATATCATGATTGTCTTCTTCAACATCGTTAGGAATGACGGGAGGTTGAGTTTTGGGTGTTGTTTGAGAATGACTTGGTGATGGTGCATCTTGGTCAACATTTGTTGAAGAAGGTGAACCGATTGATACATCGGGAACTGGAGCAACTATGATTGTTGCCTTTTTAAACTAACACCTCTTATATATATATAATATATAATAAAATATATATAATAAGTATAATCTAAAAAATAATCAATGAAACCGAGAAGTAGTATAGAATATCCCCGGGTCGTTTATCCCCAACGAGGCTGTGCTTGAGAATCGATACAGTCGGAAAATTGGAGTTTGAATGAGATTAATGATTTGAGAGTGTAGAAAGCTAAATTAATCAATAACAAGCAAAAACGATTGAGAAAAACCTAAAAATTATGAAATTAAACTGAAAAACGAGAGTAGGAATCCCGAACAAGGGGTCAAAAACCTAAAATCTTAAAAATTAACCCTACAAATTTTTTTTTTACTTCTAATATACTCTGGGTGACTAGTAATGAAGAATGAAAAAGACTAGACCAAAAACGGAGTTAAAACGAGCTCTAAAATGAAAAAACAAAAACGGGGGTAAATCCCGTTCTTTAAAAAGTACGATTTTGCAAAAATGACCCTACAAACGATTTTCTATTTTTCCTAAGTGAAAACTGATAGAAGGAATAAAGACAACATATCATACCACGCGCATGGAGCTTGTTTCAACCCATAAAGAGCTTTCTTTAGCTTGTACACGTGATTAGGGTTATCTGGATCCACAAACCCGTCCGGCTGGCTAACATAGACCTCTTCCCGCAGATTACCATTTAGAAACGTAGTCTTCACATCCATTTGGTAGACGACCATGTTCATGTGAGCGGCAAACGCGAGAAAAATCCTTATAGCCTCTAATCTTGCAACCGGAGCAAAAGACTCTTCAAAATCAATTCCCTCTTCTTGACGGTAACCACGAGCTACTAACTAAGCTTTGTTCTTTAGAATACCTCCCAGTTCATCTAGCTTCACTTTGTAGATCCACATCAAAGTAATAACCATAACTTTATCTAGTCGGGGTATGAGCTCCTATACTCCAAGGCATTCGAACTCATTGAGCTCTTCTTACATTGCTTCGATCCAGCAGGATTGAGTATACGTCTTGGGTTCAACAACAGTGAGGAAATCATCATAGTAACAGAAAAGAGCTTGCTCATGTAATTGCAGCCACGTGGAAACTGGTCTATCGAGTTCGCTGATTATATTTTCAAGTGGATGATCCTTAGTCCATTTGCTATTGTGTTCAAAAATTTGGTAATCAGGATGTACAGTTGTATGACTAATATCCATTGATGAAGATTGATCAGAAGGAACTTCTAGAATTGGAATACCAAAGTACGGATCATTATTCATGTGTGCAACATCTAAGTCATGATTTTATTCTTCAACATCATTAGGAATGATAGGATACTTAGTTTCGAGTGTTGTTTAAGAGTTACTAGGTGATGGTGCATCTTGGTCAACTGTTGTTGAGGAAGGTGAACCGGTTGATGCAGCGGGTTCTAGAGCAACTACGTCAGCAATTGGAGCAATTACTATAGGGGCTGGGTGATCGACACTAGATGAAGGAGTAAGTAATTCATCAAACAGCAGTTGAAACAAAAGATCCCAATTATTTCTTGAAGGTGGTACAAACGGTGTTGAAGGAGGAGGGTTTGGAATGAGTCCTGAACTGATTGTTGCAGGAGTCATTCCATGAAGTGCGGGTCCTGAACTGCTGTGTTTAGAAGCCATTGTAGTCAGCTCATCAATATCTACATGAATTGTCTCAATGATTCGTATGGTACGTCGGTTGTAAATTCGAAATGCTTTCTTTGTGGGTGCATACCCAATGAAAATACCAATATCAGCTTTTGGTTGTAACTTACCCTGGTTCTCACTATCATTTGTCAGATAGCAGAGTTCACCAAATACATGGAAAAATGACAAGTCAGGGGGTTTGTCTTGTAAGAGCTCATATGGGGTTTTGCCGTGACGAAGACGTATGATGGAACGATTTTGGGTGTAACATGCGGTAGCCATTGCTTTTTCCCATAAGAATAATGGAGCTTTTTCATAAATTAACATTGTACAGGCAGCTTTAATTAGCGTACGATTGCGTCTTTCAATGACACCATTTTCTGTGGAGAGTAAGCAACAGATGTTTCATGAGAGATACCAACCTTCTCATAATATTCACACAATGTTTGATTAACAAACTATGTTTTATTATCTGTTCTGATGTGTCAGACAGGTGTCTTAAGCCGCACTTAGATCATCTTGAGAAACTTGATTATGAAATCTGGAGCTTCATCTTTTGACCTTAATCACTTAACCCACGTGAATCGAGAGTAATCATCAACGATGATGAGGATGTACTTTTTTCCATTAACACTTGCGACACGCATTGGTCCACAAAGATCCATGTGTAACAGATAAAGTTTTTCTTGATTGGTGTCTTCAGATTTAGATATGTGGGGTTTCTTCTTGCTTTTACCCATAGCACAAGCAGAACACGGATGGTCCTTTTCGAATTTAAGCTTAGGGAGACCTCGAACAAGACCATATCTAGCTAAATGGTTGATAGTACCAAAGTTCAGATGAGACAAACGTCGGTGCCATAGCTAGGACTTAGTCTTTGAGGCCTTTGACAAGAGACATATCGGAGAGGACGCCGTCATATCTCCAAGAGACAGAGTATATAGATTGTTGCCTCGAGATCCAGTCAATAGGTCAACACCTTCTAGATTACGTATGAAGCAGGTGTGTTGATGAAAAGCAACTTCAAGGTTTGAATCACAGAATTGTCCAACGGAGAATAAGTTATGTCCAAGTCCTTCCACGTAGTAAACCCTTGAGATCATAACATTTCCAATTTGATAATCACCATATCCCATAAACTTTATCATGTGATCATTTCTGAATTTGACTCTACCTAAAAACTTATTGACGAAATTAGTGAGCTGAGAGTGATCTCTGGTCATATGCTTGGAGCAGCCGGAGTCCAAATACCAGAGAACAATTTGGACGACCTGCAGTCATCAAGAGAGGAAGATGGAACATCAGAAACTATGGATCCCTAAGATTGACTGGGTTCCTTTTTGTTAGCAGATACAGATTTAAGAACCTTAGATTTGCTAACAGGAACATTATTTTGAGATTTCCTAGGTTTCCTTGAGTAAACCAATGTTACAACAGGCTTAGATGTTTCATTTTCTAGAGCAGTTGGTTTCCTAAGAGGTAATTCAGTAGTTGTGGTAATCCTAATTAAAGGGCACGTATTTCCTACTAAAGTGAAGGTCCGACCAGTAGGTCTCCCGATGTATCCAATATTTGTAAACACCTTTCCTGTTGGTTTCTAAACTTTTCTCTTTGAACTTTTCTTAACAGATTCAGATTTTTTACGAGCATTCACATTATTGATAAAATCAAGAACACACAAATCATGATTATCAAAAAGCATGCAACCATTACACTTAACACATTTAAGTTCAAAATTCGCATTAAACTTGGAATGCTGCACATGAGCAGTTCCTTTAGGTTGAACAACACAATCTTTATTTTTCAAACTAGATTTAACTTTCCTAGGGTGGGCTTCTACTTTATTCTTCTGAGTACTACTTAGTGTTTGCCAAATCTTATCTTTCTTTGTATTGCCTGAAGGCTGTGATCCGCCAGCACTAGTAGACGGTTTTACTCCTGTAGAAGATAACATAAGTTTGTTAGAAACTAAGTTTGATGTAGAGGCTATTTTGGTGATTGTGTATCCTGAGGATGTGACGGGCTTAGTGAATCTAACTCTTTTGTCCTTGTTCTTTGGTGTCACAGCCACTAATTTTCCATCAGTATTGTTAACACTCAGGTATGTTTTACTGATGTGTGTTAGCAACTCCTGAATTAGTTTAGCATATGTTTAACTATATCCCTAAGAACTGTAGCTTCTTCTTGAGTGTGCTTAATATAGGCAGAGTGAGCTGTCTTTTTATTCAACAATTTAGGGGTTATTGGTTCCACATCAATCTTAAGCATCTCTTGATCAATAGTGTGTTTCGTAACAACATTATCAACTAGATCTTTTCCTTTAAGTTTCCTTAAGTCATCCTCGAGAGCTGTAATTTCAAAAACTTTTTCTTGAAGACTAGCATTTAAATTAGAGATTTCCACAGACTTTAGATTGACTTGATTAATTAAACCATCACATTGTTCTTTTGATCGAATACGTGTTAGTTTAATCGAGTCATAAAGTTTCTTATAGGTCTGTTTCAAATGCTTATTTTCATCAATAAGCTTCGACACCCTATGATCTAATTCAATATTTATTGTTTCAATCTCTTCTAAGTCCTTTTTAATCTTATCCTCATTTATTTTTCCACTTAGAGATTTAATTCTCTCTTTCAACTTCTTTATGATTGTGTCTTTCTCTTGGGACTGAGCTTTCAATTCATTTAATTCAAACAATTGATCAAAACTTGGAGCACTTTGATTTGAAATATAATTGCCCCTTTGAAAATTTTCCTGATTATGTTGAGTATCTACTTCTAAAGAGATGCAATGTTTTTCAAGAGTGGTAAAACTTTTGAACAGTTTATCATAAATCTCTTTTTCAACGAAATCCTTTTTGTTGAGAAGCTCAGTCTCAAGTTTGAGACACTTTTCACATTCATGCACATTTACATAAGCAATATCCATAGAAGAATTCACAATAGTGTTCACGATATATTTGTTAATAACTTGTTCCAAGAGTCGTTCATTTTCGTTTAAAACTTGATTCATTTTTACTTCAAATGTTTTTGACTCTAAACGATATTGTTCCACAGCCTGTTCCATTTGATAGAAGATATTTTGGACTTCAGAAAGTTCATCAATCAAATATTGATCGAATGTATTAAATAAGTCATTCAGAGTTTTTACAAATGGAATTATTTCATCCCTAAAACAAGCTTTTGTATGTTTGAACCCCTATGAGCCCTCAGTGATGGCTGTGAGTGTGGTTCTTTCTTTGACAACCACGTCAAAACTAGCAAGATGGTATTTAAGTTTCTTCAAACTCGTGTAACCATGCTGACTTTAGGAAGTTCTTTTGGAACCTTAACTTTGGTGGGTCTACTAGAAAGAGTGGGTTCTGGAGAATTCAGGATAATGCTTAGGTCCAAAAGGCATTGCTTCAGCAGATTAATTCAGTTTGTGGAACAGATCGTGTTTTAAAATCTTGGGAAAGTTGATTAAGGACAACATAATCGACTGGTGTAGTATTAACTTTCTTTTCTAACATCATAGGATCTTGTTGTTTTAAAAGAATTTTTGAACGAATCTCTTCAGAAAGCATTAAGGTCTCTTCAGAGTCAGGAATCACAATAGCACTCATATTCTTAATGACATTACCATCATAAAGCTTTGGTTCCAACTGTTGAGCTTTCTTTAGATAGAAAGGATTTTGAAAACCTAGAGCTTGTTTAGAGGTATGATCATAGAAAAACTGAGGTTTTGTCAACATGTGAACAGTTTGTGCAGATTGATCTCTTTTAAAAACAATATTATCGAGCTGTTTGATCTTCTTTTCTAATGTAATCTATCTATCGATGTTCCTAGATTCTTCTTTCTTAAAGTCATTTTTCAGAAGAGTAACTGTTTGTATTAAAGATTCCTTTTCTTTTAAATGTTCAGAAAGAGTTTGTTTAAGACGATCAATCTCTACAGACTGTGCACTTGAATATGAAACGTTATTATTACTCCTTAAATCAACATTCTGTCATTCTTTCAACACATCAACTTGTTCCTTATATCTCTCAAGCTTAGCAGTTAAAGTATCATTGACACTTTTATTTTCCAGATTTATCTTGGTACAATTAACTACTTGGGTTTTCAACTGTTTAATCACAGATAATATCAGTGCATCTTGTTGTGCAGAGGAATTGGAATTCTGAATAGCTGCCTATTATGATTCAATCACATACTAAGAATAAGGAATGATATTGCTATCACTGGTTATTTCAGTCTCTGAGTGGTTCATAACATTTGACTGTTCAGAAGACGACATTGCTTGCACAGCTTGATTGATCATATTATTATTCATATTATCATGATTGTGTACGTCAGCAAGAGCATCTGAACCATAATGAGATAAATTCTCCATGAGAGCAACTTTGGCAGTGTTGAGTTCATCACAATCAGAGTCATATACATCCAAATTATCAGCTTGATAAGCAGCATTATGAGTAATGACAGTCGGTGTGGTTTGTCCTTCTAGAATTCCTGGATCTGCCAAAAATGCAAGTTCCTTCTGATGTAGAATTTGGCCACTTGCTTGAGCTTGTACCAACAACACTTTATCCTTAAACCAAGAATCATCCCGTTTCCCCTTAGGTTTAGTGCACTGTTTGGACATATGGCCTTCCCCTTTGTAGTTGTAACAGATAACAGTCATTTGTTTCCCAAAATTGCTTTCACTTGCTCCTGGAGTGTATGTCCTTGTAGTACCTGCAGCTAAAGACGTTTGTCTCCCCTGAATTGGTTGTAATGTCACTCTTCCATTATTAATGGTAGCTTGATGCCTAAGGTTTGACGAATTCCTCGGCTGATTATTGGTAGAAGGGTAGCGGGAAGTGACAACAACAGTCAAGAAAGACATCATGTGATTGATGGCATCAATGGGATCATCACCTTTCTGGAAAACTGGAACAATGAGATCTGAGTCTGGTTAGGAAAATTCAGGTTGTTGGTTAACTGTAGGAGCATATTCCAATTGAGGGATGGATGATGATGGAGAATAAACGTTGTAGTGAACGGATGATTGATAATCGTTAGATGGATAAGAGATTGAAAAAGGTGTTGATGATTAATGAGTTGAGTATTGTTGAGACTGATAAGGTGAACCATACTGTGGAGACTAATATGGTGAAACTTGTGATTGAATGTGTGTTTTGGTGATGAGTTTTGATGTGTTTGTTATGGAGACTTCGGGTAATGGATGGGGATGCAACCAAAGCAAGCGGATCTGAGTTACGCTCATGCATTAAACGAACCTCGTTTGCATGAAATTCATATTGTCCCAAGTAAGCATGAAGCTGATCAATGTTAGTTGTGTGCAAATCCCGAACCAGTTTGACATATGTCACATATTTGATCATTTAGGTGGAGGGAATCATAAAAAATTGGTGTTCACTTGATAATGTTTTGTTTCATATTGTTGTTGATTTATGTAATTGAGTGTAGTGAAATTCTCAAGAAAATTCGCGTGTGTTTCCCCTCTTATATGCCTCAAACTTATACGAATTCATCATTAAGCATTACTACTATCTTTCATTATTTTGTCAATGAAGTCTCAATGCATGAGATGTTAATTTATTTCACAATAGGTCATTGGCGACTTATGATTGATCCAACGAATAGTAACTCTGGTGGTAGTCACTTGGAGAATGATTTTTGTTGCTATGGTTCAAACTCGTATTAACCATGCTGACTTTAGGAAGTTCTTTTGGAACCTCAACTTTGGTGGGTCTACTAGAAAGAGTGGGTTCTAGAGATTTTATAGAATTCTGAGACCAAAAGGCTTGTTCAGCAGATAATTCAGCTTGTGGAACAAATCATTTTTCAAAATCTTGATAAAGTTGATTAAGGACAGCATAATTGACTGGTGTAGTATTAACTTTCTTTTCTAACATCATAGGATCTTGTTGTTTTAAAAGCATTTTTGAATGACTCTCTTCAACAACCATTAGGGTCACTTCAGAGTTAGGAATCACAATAGCACTCGTATTCTTAATGACATGACCATCATAAAGCTTTGGTTCCAACTGCTGAGCTTTCTTCAGATAGAAAGGATTTTGAAAACCTAGAGCTTGTTTAGTGGTATGATCATAGAAAAACTGAGGTTTCGTCGACATGTGAACAGTTTGTGCAGATTGATCTCTTTTAAAAACAATATTATCTAGTTGTTTGATCTTATTTTCTAACGCAATCTCTCTATTGATGTTCCTAGATTCTTCTTTCTTAAAATCATTTTTGAGAAGAGTAACTATTTGCAATAAAGATTCCTTTTCTTTTAAATGTTCAGAAAGAGTTTGTTTAAGACGACCAATCTCTACAAACTGTGCACTTGAATCTGAAACGGTATCATTACTCCTTAAATCAACATTTTGTCCTTCTTTTAAAAGTTTAACTTGCTCTTTATATCTTTCAAGCTCAGCAGTTAAAGTATCATTGACACTTTTATTATCCAAATTTATCTTGGTACAATTCTTGGGTTTTTAGTTGTTCAATCATAGATAATATCAGTGCATCTTGTGGTTTAAAAGAGTTAAAATTTTGAACAGCTGCCTGTTGTGATTCAATCACATACTGAGAATAAGGAATGATATTGCTATCACTGTTTATTTCAGTCTCTGAATGAGTCACAACATTCGACTGTTCAGATGACGGCATCGCCTGGACAGCTTGATTAAGCATATTATTATTCATATTATCATGATTGTGTACCTCAACAAGAGCATCTGAACCATAATGAGATAAATTCGCCATGAGAGCAACTGTGGCAGTGTTGAGTTCATCACAATCAGAGTCATATGCATCCAAATCATTAGCTTGATAAGCAACATTGTGAGTAATGACAGTCTATGTGGCTTGACCTTTTTGTAATTCTTGGATCTGCTAAAAATGCAAGTTCCTCCTCATGTAGAATTTGACCACTTGCTTGAGCTTGTACCAACAACACTTTATCCTTAAACCAAGAATCATCCCGTTTCCTCTTAGGTTTAGTGCACTGTTTAGACATATGGCCTTCCCTTTTGCAGTTGTAACAGATAACATTCCTTTATTTCCTAAAATTGCTTCCACTTGCTCCTGGAGTATATGTCCTTGTAGTACCCGCAGCTAAAGTCATTTGTCTCCCTTGAATTGGTTGTAATGTTACTCTTCCATTATTAATGGTAGCTTGTTGCCTAGGGTTTGACGAATTCATCACCTGATTATTTGTAGTAGGGTAGCAAGAAATGACAACAGCAGTCAAGAAAGACATCATGTGATTGATGGCATCAATTGGATCATTACCTTTTTGGAACATTGGAACAATTAAACCTAAGTCTGGTTGGTAAAATTCAGATTATTAGTAAACTATGGGAGCACATTCTAATTGAGGGATGGATGATGATGGAGAATAAACGTTGTGGTGAATTGATGATTGATAATCATTGGATTGATAAGTGATTGAAAGAGGTGTTGACGATTGATGAGTTGAGTATTGTTGAGACTGATAAGGTGATCCATACTATGGAGACTGATATGGTGAAACTTGTTGTTGAAATTGAGTGTTTTGGAGCTTTGATGAGTTTAATGAGGAGACTGAGTCATCTGATGGGTTGCAACCAATGCAAGCAGATCTGAGTTGCGTTCATGCATTAAACGAACCTTATTTGCATGAAATTCATGTTGTCCCAAATAAGCATGAAGCTGATCAATGTTAGTTATGTGCAAATCCCGAACCAATTTGACATCTGTCACAAATTTGCTTCATTCAGGAGGATGAGTATTCAAAAACTTGGTGTTCACTTGAAATTGTTCCAGTTTCATATTGTAGATGTTCATGTCAATGAGTAGCAATGAAAATCTCAAGTAAAAATCACGTAGTGTTTCCCCCTTCTTATAAGCAGACTTATCGAATTCATGATAAAGCTTACACTATCTTTCCTGTTTTGTTAATGAAGTTCCTTGCATGAGAAGTTAAATTCTTTTCCATAGTTCCTTGGCGACTTTATGATTGCTAACCAACGCATAGACCTCAGGTGGTAGTCCTTGGAGAATGATATTTGTTGCTTTGATATCACAATCAGCTTGAATTGCTTCTGTAGCAGATAACTCAGAATATTTCTTTGGTCTTGCCACTCTATTTTCCTTAATTGAAGGCCAAATGAGTGGACCATTTTCAACGGATTCAAGAATCATTCTTCCATATTGTCTATTCATCATGTATAGCTCCATTATGCTTTTCCAAGAATCATACAAATCCTTTTCTAACATAGATGGGCGATTGTCAGCACCCGAAAGAATTGCTTTATCAGCCAAAGTCGTCATTGAGAAATTAGTATGTTAAAAGATTACTTGTTTGATCAGACGGTGGTAGAAAGAAATTGTGTTTAATTAAGTTGTCTCTTAAGTGTTTTAATTCTTTAAACTACACGGGATTTTACAATTCTTGACAAAACCAGGAAAAAAAAGTTAATGTTTTACGGGATTTTACAAGTCAAAGAGATAAACCGTATAATTTGGAATTTTGAGTTGTTCGATTTTGGTTGTTCGACTTGGGTAGTTCGACTCAGGTTGTTCGACTTGGGTTGTTGGACTCAGGTTGTTCGACTTGGGTTTTTTGACTCAGGTTGTTCGACTTGGGTTGTTCGACTCAGGTTGTTCGACTTGAGTTGTTCAACTCAGGTTGTTCGACTCAGGCTGTTCGACTTGGGTTGTTTGACTCAGTTTGTTCGACTCCAACAGACACGAGACTCAAAATTTTTAAAACACAAAAAGACACCTTTTTTATGGTTGTTTTGAAAAAATTCTTGTACAACTAGTGTTACTAACCCTATTGGAACAAGAAAAATAGAAACTTTAAGGTTTTTAAGCCGAAAATTTTAAAATCAAGATTTTGTTCTTTGTAAAGGTTTTGAACACAAAAGATGACCAAAAATGAAAATTTTCTTGATTTAAAGCTTGTACACCTATATCCTAAAGATACTAGATCAAATTTACCAAGGTAAATGATCTTTTAGTGTACCCAAATAGCTTCGAATCAACAAGAAAAAATAAAGAAATGGATGATTTTTTGCAATAGCATGAACCCAAAAAAATAAACACAAAAACTAAACACACCACTCCATGGCTCTTGATACCAATTATAGAATATTAGTAATCTCTGACAACAAGAACTAGAGAGAGAAAGTGGGAATGAAGGAAGTATTTTAGAGAGAAAAAGACAAGAACATGAAATGCATTACTATATGAAAAATACAACCAACCAACCACCTCTCCAAGGCATGGAGAGGTGTATTTATACTTACAAATGGCACGTGGGCTTGGGCTTGCATGGACTAATCCATAGGCCTTTGCTAACTAACTATGTAATTTTCCAAAAATTGCTTAACGAGCTAACGACTGTTATCTATGAAAGTGACCGACACTTTTGTGTTTCTAACAACTTTAATGACATATAGAAAATGGTTGAAGCTACATCAAAGTTTTAGAATCTACTCAAAATAAGGATGTTGGTTTGGAGGAAGCTGATCGAACACTTTGCCAAAAAGGAGTCTATGAAAAAAGCTTTTCAAGACATGTTGCATGGATTGGGGGAAGTTAATCCAACTCATGCATACTATAATGGTTCAAGATCAAGTAAAGACAATGAAGATCCAAGCTGGAGTACAAGTTTCAAGACTAGAAGAACTCAGAAGACATCTTCAGCTTTAAAAGTGCTTTGGAAGACTTTATTATGTTGTAATTATACTTGATAGGAACATTGTAAGTAATTTCGTATGTCCACATATTGGGGGAAGATTGTTAGCCTTAAAATATGTTGACTTATATGGAATTACACTAGTTATCATTAGGCAAGACCCGCAAGGACTAGAATTGTTAAGCTAGAATAGATTCCCTTGTCTTGACCTATATATACCCCCTCCATACTTCCATGAAGGGGTGAGGATTCATTTGTAACATCTCGTAAGTGTGTTGTTTCTCTCTCTAGAAAACACACATCTTTCCTTTCTCTCTACAACTAATAATATGGCTACTTATTTGTTCATCATCCTTGACCTCTGGATCATATCTAGTTAGTGTTTCTTATTATCTACACATCTTATTCTTGTAAGTGTTCTACTACATCTCTTGTGATTTCTTTATGGTTCTTATGCAAGGTTAAGGCTTATGTGTTTGTGGTTTTTGAAAATAAACAAGTTAAAACATAAACTAGTATTGTTTTATGGTTCTTTGATTTACAAAAGGTTTGGTTGTGAGTATGAGTGATCATGAGTGTTGCAACAATAGAAATGAGGATTAGGTTAGTATTGATTGTAGTTTTGATGGCAAAACATTGGTTGGTTTAGTAGTGAACGAGACTAGGTTAGAACAGGCACTATTGTGAGGTTTAGAGGAGTTTTGGAAGCATTTGCGAAAAAATTGGTTGCTAATCCAGTTTTGTTTTAAGGTCTTGGGCGACTTAAAAATGTTTTAATTAGTCAAGAAAGTAGTTTTTAGAGAGCTTATTTCGAATAGATAGATTTTCATATATCGAACACTAAAAGCGGATTTAAAACGATCAAGTTATGGCGAAATAAATTTTGGTACACTTTTCAGAAAAAATAATAAATCAGGTTGCTGATGTGAATAGTAAATTAGGTTTTCGGACACTTTTAGACATTTTTGAGGTTTTAAAACATTGGCGAAACATATAGAAACATTAGCGTATTGATTGAAAACATTAGAAACATCATAAAGGTAATTATGGAATGTCGAATGTTATAAAAGCGTAAGACTTCTAAAAATAGTCGCTTTTGAGATAAGTCGTCGAGACGGATGTAAAAGTTAGGCGTTTAGGTATTGATAAAGCGTTTTTCGAAATTTGGGTTTAACAAAATATAGGGCGATATTAACATCTTGAAACTTAGAACTTTTCTAAAATAGAAACTTCCTAAAAATAGTAACTTTTAGTAAACTGTGGCGTATTTTAATCATGAACATTTTGTCATCATAACGACACTATTTTTCTAACTAAGACACAAACACATATGGACGCCTTCTCGTTGTTAAGCATTTCACTTTTGGTTTCGTATATCATATCTGAGTCCTAAGACGCGTCATTCCTTTAGGTGACGGATTAAAAGTTTTTTTTTTTTTCTATGATTGTTGTATCATCTTTCTCTTACGTGAATATCATTCGCTCATCGCTCTAAGGTAAGTTCATAGCCTCCTGTTTTATGATTTTAACTTTACTATTTTTTTTTTTGGGGGGGGGGGGGGAGAAACATTGTTTGTTTTAAACTTTGGACGCACGTGTTTTCAGTTATCATTTCATGTTTACGTGTTGCCTAGGTAGCGATTAGACCATTATCATACCCGAACCATCATGAACCGTTAATTACTTATGACCGACCAATTGGGTAAGTAAGCGTGAATGTTATAGATAGATTTATCTGGGACTAATTATCCCTATCCGGGTAACCAAGCACTTACTTGTTTATGTGTTGATGAACGAACGGATATACATCATGTCAGAAACTCTTTGGGGTGTCTTGGTCAGACATCTGTAGGGCAGTATCATCACTTTGCATATTATATGTATCTCCTAATTTTGCATCGGTGTCATGAGCTCAACGTAAATACTTTTCATGTGATATTGTATACGTTATAATAGTCACATCACTTTTATAATCTTTGTGGTACCAACTACGTTGAATTCAAACCTATGAATTCACCAACTTTATGTTGACTGTTTTAAGCATGTTTTCTCAGGTGCTTAGCTGGATTGTTCTTGAAGTGTTATTTGATGTTGCATGCATTGTTGGGTGTCTTTCAAGAATGTTTATCTTCAAACTTAAATACTCGTTGTCTTAAAAACATGTTATGATTCAGCTGCATTTTACTTAAGCTTCTGCTAAAACTATTTCATTTATGTCAAGAATATAGTGAAGAATTTCTTTTTGTTTTAATCCGAAGAGAGTTTATGTTTTATCAAACATCCATAAGTGGTCCATTTAGCTTGATCTTGTGCGATTTATGCGATGACGCCTCCGGACACGATTCCGTCCCCCCCCCCCCCCCCCCCCAGGCCAGCGTTTGGGGGAGTGACAAATTTGGTATCCCAGAGCCAAGGTTTATAGTAACCAGGGAGTTTTATACTAAGGTCTGGTTCTATAATCAATATGTATCCTGCTTCTCTCTCTCTCTCGGTCTCTATATATCTATATATATATATATATAAATAAATATATATCTAAAAATAATACATAACATAACACTCACACACACACTCACACACCACACACGATACACAGACACACACACACACACAACATATATATATATATATATATATATATATATATATATATATATAGATAGATAGTATATAGTTATATGGTATTAGATTTAACATTATGATATACAAGTAACAAATTATATATAGAATATATATATATATATAGATATATATGTATAATACATATATACATAAATATACAAGTTACAAATTTATATCATATTGCTATAATCACTATTATACATTATTTTGCCATATCAAATTCTGTATCGTACTTATTCTCGCATTGCACGCACTTGTCAGGTTTTCATATAAAGAGCATGATGCGGTCAACGAGGACTTCTAACAGAAGTTTTTACAACTCCACAGTAAGCACCTGAACGTTGCAGTAGTAGATAAGGCAAGACTCGAGGGGTTGTTTACGTTCACTAGTCAGATAGTGTTGGGAAAGAGGCTTAGATCATGGTCTCACAGAATTCTAAGGGTTGAGAGAAGATTGTTTTTGAATTTTTTTTATATTTTTATGGAAAGCACGTAATCATATAAGTTGGAGAGTTGGTTGGTTTTTACTATTAACTAAATATAACTTTACCAATGGTGATAACAAATAAGATAAAAGACTGTGTTTATTTAATCATGTAAATACTCCCTAATGCTTCCTCCTAGTGTTGTGCCCTGTCCACCCTTAGTGATGATAACGTGTAACTATTACCCTAATGTCATTGAACGAATTTACACGCACCCGCCGCCTACTTAGTAATCCGCTATAGCCACGCACAAACAACGTAATGATAGTATAAAGACTATTTACATGCCCCTAGGAGCTCACTAGTGCATATGAAATATAATTGAAAAGTAGATCAACCATATTTAGGGGGCAAGGTAGATGAAGACCTGTTACCCGAAGGTATCCCTTTCTACACAATCACATTTCCCTAGACATATCAACAGCGATGCATACACAAGCGAGATTTCTAAAGACCCTAACGTGCACATCCATCACAAAAGCACACCACTAAGATCTACAATTCCTAGGTTTTATACAATCATAAATAAACACAATAGGAGGTTTAGCCAAGCATGTTATAGATAAAGAAAGAACATAGATAAATCAAACAACACATAGACATATTGAATGATTAAATAAACTTTACTTGATTAAAACATGAGTTGAAGGAAGTACAATAGGGTTTTAGGCCCTAAAATCGTCCCTAATAGCTGCTAAACGAACTAGGGTTCGTACCCTCTTTTTATTCTAAAGTTACACACTCAATACCCTAAATTCGGGTTTGTATATATAGGAAAAACGCTATGATGGCATCGCGTTTTAGTCGTGACGCCGTCATGAAAGAGAATATTCTAGATAATGGGTTGGGTCTATTGCTCCTGCGCATTTTAGAATATGGTGACGCCGTCTTGATCTTCGTGGTGACGGCTTCACATTGTATTTGTGACGCCGTCTCCAGCCACTGTAGAGAAATTCTTGATAGATGTTGGTGTAGGTCCGTAGTCTTGTCTGTTTCTTCTCTAAATGAGCCCAAGTCACATGTAATTCTTCCAAATGCCTTCCAAATGAGAAATACCTGAAAAGGAACGATTAAGTACCTATTTTGGGCATAAATGCATGATTTAGGGGGTTAAACGACCTCGAAAAAGTATATAAAAAACACCAAACTCATAAATACCCCTACACTTAGGATTTGCCTTGTATCCATAATCAAATAGGCTTTATCTACCTAGACAAAAACAACTAATAGGGTCATTTTAAACCTTCCTCTATAAACATAATCTACAACACAACCTTCTAGACCTTGTAATTAACAGCACGGAAAGTATTACTACACCTTCACATAAGTGTTTGGGGATTCTCCACCTTTCACTCGGGGTGTATAATAAAATTAAAACATAAGGGGAAACAGAAAATCAACAAATACGCATTACCTGTCATAGAGCAATAAATTAACCATAGCTTGGTAAAGGATCAAACCTCCACCGATAGGCGCAAGCATTAGGTTCATTACTATCTAAGAGTCTTTTAAAAAGGTTAATAGAGTGTAGGGTAAGGAGAACATATAACGAAAAATGGCAAACGAATGGGATAACATTTTGGTGGCTTTGGGTGAATTTGGAGTGGAAGGGTTAGCTAATTATTTACACGAATAAACGCTGGTTTGGTTGCTAAGCCAAGACTCAGACGAAGATATACAAACTCTACACAACTCTACATCATTCTTTTTCTTTTTTCTTTTCTATTTTTTTAATAACATAATACATCACATGGGGTTTATAATACGTACCCCTACACTTGAGCTTTTACATGCTTGATATTTACAATCTAACTAATGAACCGATTTAAGGTGGATCAAAATAACATGGAGATCATCTAACAAATATATAGGGGTATTGACTTAACTTTTCTTCCCTATTCACTATCATGAATCACAATCGTCTAAAAATAGTATTTACAAGGATAAGGACTTAGCAACCGCGTACTCAATAATTAACTTGGGTAAAACATAATAATGTACTAAAAGTGAGTACATATAAGGTAGGCTAAGGCTTTTTGGGTGTAACGATTGGTTTAAAGGGTGACAATGCTCCTCATTAATAATCTGGAATCCACTAGAAAATTATGAGAACCATGAAAAGGATAGGCTCAGAGGGTTGTACCAGGGGTATCCTGCACTAAAGGAGAGTGCATGGCAAGGGTGTGGGATAGTTATATGATCGGTGTGACCATCATAACAATTTACATGTGTAAAACATGGGTTAATCCAAATGCCTCTTATCAAAGGCAAATCCTAATCTTACTATGCGGTCCTCTGGATGCTTCACAAAAACAAGGTTCTAGCCTTTAATAATGTCCTACTGATACACTCATAATGAATTTTTGCTATCACCAGGACCATTCAAAAAGGCGACAAGGGCAATGCATACAGGGCCTAATACGATGGAATAGACATGCACGCCTGCAGCTCAACCTTAACTCGAACAGGGTAAAAATAAAATCATCTTGGGTTACCAACGATGGGTACCCGAATTCCTAAAGATCTAAGGGCGAACCTCACATTTCTGGGGTGGAATTTTGAGGGTTATTGTGCTAGTCATATAAATTCCTATCCATGAGACGCTATTAATACTCGGTTTTCGTCGGTATGCGTCATAAAAAAATTTAAATTTGGGTAAAAATTACCTCTTATGCTATGTTTCGATATATTACCCATTATTCTAAGGATAAAGCAAATGGGAAATGAAAGAATAGTTTCTAAGGCTTATTTTCCCCCTACACTTAAGTTGAACATTGTCCCCAATGTTCTCTAGAAGTACCCGTAAGAACGAATAAAGGGAAAAGAAAACAAGGAAAAGAAACTAGTACTCCCATGGTTTACTCAATAATGGAGAAGAAACATGCGACAACTGGTTAAATCGTCCTCCGAGAATCGTCTAATGAAACTTCCTAAGAACTTCTAATCTTCTTCTCATCAAATATAACCTGTAATCAAAGTCAAAGGCAACTATACCAAGCATAAAATGTGCGATTTACCAATATACAATGTGAATTTAGGGTTTGACTCGATAAAGCAGTAAAGATAAGATGAGAGAATTGTTAAACTCATTAGGTTTTTGTAGGTTTATAACAGAAGAATACATATTTTAAATTTTATGCAAGTTTTATTTTAAAAAATAATTAAAAACTTTAAGTTTTCTTGACCTGGACATTTGACGCCGTCAGGGTTTTGTATGACCCTGTCACAGGTGTCGTGGTGACGGTGTCGCGTGTTAATCGTGACGCCGTCTCCACAGTTTGTGAAAACAAAATTTTTGTTTTTGATAAAAAAATTTCTGCACTTGATTCCATAAGTTAATTCCTGTACAAATGGCTGCAAAAAACCTTAGATTTAACAATTCAATCATATAACTCAAAACTGACGCGAATTAATCTAAACAATTCATTTAACATGTTTGAATTTGGCTCAAAAGCTGAATAAACTCCCCTACACTTATTGTTTGCAAAATACATTTGATTGAAATTAAGACGAGGTTAAAGATAATACAAAGCATGATTACAAGATAGTTCAAACATAATAAAACAAATGGTAAATGAATTAAACATACACGACACTCCTATTGTCTCAAAGGAAAAAAAAAGTAAAATTGGGTTACCTCCCAAGAATCGCTTTTCTTTATTAACGAGTCTTGTAGCTAGACTCGAAGTCACACGTCAAGTGTCGTAGAAGTTGTCCAAGTTGATGATCTCTCTTGGACTTTCTCTTTCGGAGAGCTTCCTAGTAGTAGGAATTGATTGAAGGGTTTTGGTAAATTCCTCTCCATCAGGGTCGATTAATCTAATCTTGGCATGCCATGCTCCATCTCCGTTTTAGGTGGTTTGTCCCAGTTAATTGGTTTTTTGATTGGGTCCTCTGATTCCCACATGTTACACTTAAGGTTAATGGGTATGGCTCCTATAAATTCTACCATTCTCCTAAACACTAAGGTATCCTTAAAAGGATTAAGCTCGGCATCTCTAGAAATTTCCCATTCTCCGGGCAAATGGCAGTCTAAGAAGTATTTCCTAGCATAGTAAGGGGGTTTTGCGCCTATTTCATCTGAGCTATGCCGGGGTTTATAGGATTCCCTTTTTCTAAGTGTGGTACAATAAGGTGCTTCTTCCTCACCTAAGTCTACTCCTTTTACACCAAATACCGACCTAGTGATTCCTTCTCCTACCGCTATTTTGGCTATCCTATAATCTATAACTGCGTTGGCGGTAGCTAGGAATCCTCTTCCTACAAGCAAAGGGGTCTCGGGGGTCCTTTTTCATATCGAGTACGTAAAAATCATTTAATAGTTTTAGTTTTCCTATGTGGACTTCTACGTCTTTAACAATCCCAACGGGGTAGGATTTGGTCCCATCGGTCAATCCACAGATATGGTCAGTCTCTTCTAATAGTCCAATGTTAAGCTTTTTGAAGAGGTAAAGTGGGATTATGTTTAGGCATGATCTTATGGTCAACCAGGGTGTAGAAAGGTTTTGAGTCCCCTAATCTACAAGGTAGAGTGAATAGTCTGAGGTCTCCCATCTTTGCAGGTGTTTCTCCTTGAACAAATGTTGATCCGTTTTTGCCTAGCTCTAAGCTCTCTACGTATTTATCTAATATATCGTTATAGATTAGAGCGTGGGCTAGGACTTCGAGAATCGGTAGGTTAAGATGCAAATCCTTGAATTCATCTTTAAGAGTTGGTTCGGGTTCCTCTGGTTGCTGTGGTTTGATTTCAACCACAGGCTGCTGCAGGCTTGTTTGGGAAATGATTGCTTCATTGAAATGTGCCTTGATAGCGTTGATTAAGGTGGACGAGTTAGATGAGAATTGTGTGTCTGTTGGGTAAGAACGAGCAGACGAAACTGGATGAGCCCCTAGTTTTGGGTTCTTAACCGTATTACTAGGTAATGCGTCCGCTATTTGATTGGTGATGGCTTTCAGCACAGTGTCAATTTTGTTGGTCATCTCACCTTGTTATCGTTTTAAATCGGCTTTAAACTTAGACAATCTAGCGTCTTGAGATGCCATGAACTCAGAAACTAGTCCTTCTATATTCGATTGATTGTTAAAATTTTAAGGACAGTTGTTAAAAGAACGGCTCAGGATCGAACCGTTGGGTTGGAACCGGTTATGTGGGTTTGAAAAATTATTTTGGGAGTTTTGAGGTTGTCTCCACCTAAGGTTCGGGTGACTTTTCCATGATGGATTATAGGTGTCACCAAGATTGTTTTGCTCGGGCTTAAAGGTAAACCACTTACCTCCCGCTTCGTCGGTACGTGAGGATGTGTATTCAACAAAGGCTTGTTCAGGGTTTTCTATGCAATACTGAGTGTCGTGGGGACCATTGCAGATTTCACATGGGGTAGTAATTTTGTTTACTTGGGTATGTTGTTTCGGAGCAAGATGAGCTTCCATCAAGCGTTGAACTTGATTTTCGAGCTTGATTAGGCGGCGTTCGGATGTACTCGAGACATCTTGAGGCAAAGCGATTGCCTTGACCGGCTTAGCGAAATCCCTTGGGTCGTTCCAACTTTCATTGTCATAGAGGGCGAGGTTCTCTAATAATGCCCAGGATTCTTTAGCGTTGAGGTCACGAAGCTTACCACTGGCTGATTGGTCAATGGTTCGTCTTGTGACGGGATTGACATGGTCATAAAAAATTTAGACTTAGAACCAAAGATCGATGCCATGATGAGGGACTTTTTGGAGTAAGTCCTTGAAACGAGTCCATGCTTCGGATAGAGATTCTCCATGATGTTGGTAGAACATCAGGATATCATTGCGTAGTTATGCGGTACTTCCCGGTGGAAAGAATTGAGCAAGGAATCGGGTAGTAAGATCCTCCCATGTGGAAATGGATCCTGCTGGAAGGCGTTCAAGCCAATTGCTAGCTTGATCGCGAAGGGAAAATTTGAAAATAAAACGCAGGGCGCCTTTTATTTCCCTATTTTTACCGTCAAAGGTCAAGTGATCCCACAAAGTTTTAAGGAAATCCCTTTAGGTTTGATTAGGAGCCTCAGACCAAGAGTATGTGGAAAAGATCATCACCGTTTTGCACCAACCGGATGGTGTCAGATCGAAGAGGTACCACGTTGTTCCCTGCGGGGAGCTCGATGGTATTCCTATAGCCCTCGTGGCTTGGTTTGGAGTAATATCCTAGAGTATGTATAGGATTCTCGTCTCCCAGGTTGACGAGAATGGGTTACGAAACAATTAACACGAAGAAAATATAGATTACAAGAAAGCTAATATGCGGAAATTAAATTCTCACTTGAAAGGATTCAAGCAAGTAGAATTAAGCTAAACTATGATCAAAACCTAACTATTCCTCAGGCGGCGGCCCTAAAAACTTGATGCGGTCATCGTAGGACTTCTACAAGAAGTTTTACAACTCCCCAGGCAGAGCACCTGATCGTTGTAGTAGTAGTATAGGCAAGACTCGGGGGGTTGTTATCGTTCACTCGAGGAATACGTTGGGAAGGCTTGATCACGCGGTCTAACAGAATTCTAAGAGTTAAGAGAAGATTATTTTTGTATTTTTATATTTTATGGAAAGCAAGTAAATCATATAATTAGAGAGGTGGTTGGTTTTAACTATTAACTAAATATAAATCTACGCTAATGGTGATAACAATAAGATAAAAGATTGTGTTTATTTAATCATGTATTACTCTCTAGATTGCTTCTCCTAGTGTTGTTGCCTTGTCACCCTTGTGATGACCTGTGTAACTATTCCCTAAGTCATGAACGAATTACACGAACTCTTCGTCTACTTAGTATTCCGCTAGAGCAACGCACTCGTAAGGTAGTATGAAGACTATTACATTGCCCCTAGGAGCTCACTAAGTGCATGTGAAATATATTAAAAGTGGATCAACCATATTAGGGGGCAAGGTAGTATGAAGACTGTTACCCGATGATATCCTTTCTACACAATCACGTTTCCCTAGACATATCAACAGCGATGCAGAAAAAAGCTGGATTTCTAAGACCTAACGTGCACAGTCGAATAGTAAGTCATCCACAAGAAGCAACACCACTAAGATCTACATTCTAGGTTTTATATAATCATAAATAAACACAATAGGAGGTTTAGCCAATAGCATGATATAACAAAGCAGAACATAGAAAAGACCAAAACAATACATAGACATATTGAATGATTAAGTAAACCTTACTTGATTAAAACATGAGTTAGAGAAAGTATAATAGGGGTTTTAGGCCCTAAAATCGTCCCTAACAGCTGGTAAATGAACTAGGGTTTGTACCCTCTTTTTATTCTAAAGTTACACACTCAAAACCCTAAAATTCCGGGTTTGTAAATATAGGAAAAATGCTAAGACGGCGTCTGCGTTCTATAAATCGGACACCGTCATGAAAGAGAAAATTCTAAGCTAATGGATTGGGTTTATATGCTCTGACGCCTTCGTAGAATATGGCGACGCCGTCTTGATCTTCGTGGTGATGGCATCATGTTGTATTTGTGACGCCGTCTCTAGCCATTGTAGAGAAATTCTTGATAGATATTGGTGTAGGTCTGTAGTCTTGTCCGTTTCTTCTTTAAATGAGCCCAAGTCATGTGTAATTCTTTTAAATATCTTCCAAATGAGAAATACCTGAAAGAAATGATTAAGTACTTATTTTGGGCATAAATGTACAATTAGAGGGTTAAACGACCCCTGCACGCACTTAGCATGGTTCATATAATGAGAGTTATATAAACTTTTGCTTGTGCAAGTTATGGCAGCTTCTGTTATTCCTATTTTGTCAGATTCATCTGAGGAGAGTGTGGGTTCTCATGTCCTGTGAGTGATTCTTTTTAGCGCTATTCCTGCCATTAACCTTGTTATCCCTGAGGTTCCTGCTAATCCCTTAGTTGCACCGGAGGTGGGAGCAGTTTCTGTTACCTCACCTGCCGGAGTGATTGATTTGGTGGATTATTCATCTTCTTCTGGTTCTGATCCATCAGAGGATTCCTTACCTCCAGCACCAAAGTTACTATTAGTTTCACCCTTCTTGTGTTCTGATGACTCAGAGGCGAACAGTAAGTCCGAGCCTGCTGAGTAGAGACCCAAGAGGCATGAGTCTCTTGTCGTTCATGATGCTATGATTTCGAGGTGGAGGGACAAGGTCGCATCTAGGACATCCTCACCGTCAGGATCATCACCTCACGACACTTTTGCACCATCATATGAGTTTCCCCTTGCTCCTGTTGTTGCCCCATCCGGGATTCATCGATGGCCAGCAATTCTTATCCGATCCAGGGAGGCTATTCCTTTTGGTCAACCTTACTGCACCCATCCAAATAGGCCATGTATGTTGTTGACTATAAGGAATATAGTTGGACCTTTTCATGCTCGTAAACTTACATGGAGACGTGTATCTCATCGTTCATCGGATCGTCGTTCTTCACTAGATTTCACTTTAGACTCATCTTCTTCTGGTTCATCTTCGAATTCTTCATCAGATACTTCTTCTGGTTCACCTTCAGATTCATTGTCAGACACATCATCAGTTCTTCTTCAGGATGCGATGCATCAGGTCAGACTCATTCAGGACCATCGACTAGAGTTGTATCATCTAGGTTGGTTTATCCCCCGGTTATGACTCCTCAATATAGTGAGGTGTTTAGACGTTGGAGGTCTGTACCATTATCTACTCCTTACCCATCGACGACGTCAGAGTCATCCCGAGATTGATCTTCCAAGAGATCATTGGATTTATCTTCACATTCTGTTGGACCATCTCATAAGAGATGCAGATCCTCTACCATTTCGGTACCGTCATCTACTCCTGTTTCGAGATCAATAGCCCCTACTTATGCTGATCTTTTACCACCTTGCAAGAGGTTTAGAGATTCATACTCACCTGAGGATAGCAGAGAGGAGCATATGGACATTTGCACTGCTGATGCAGAGGCTGTTGCAGATTTAGGTATTAGTGATGGAGTTGGAGTTGATACTGAGGATGGTATAGGTATGGGAGTTAAGATTGCTGCTAGTGATATTAGGGAGGACGATGAGGAGTTTAAGGCAGAGGCCAGTACGGGAGGCACGATGGAGATCGCAGTAGATCCATTAGTTACTGGTGGTATTTTTGAGTCCACTAGAGGAGATGCTCCTGATCTTGAGGGTACTTTTCATGATATAGTTCATTACATATCGGAGGTTCCTCTTGATAGGATTACTGAGTTTGAGACTACTCAAAGATAGTTGGAGGCTGGTTAGTTGATGGCTAGCAGAGAGAGAGCTAGTTTGACTGATTAGATTAGGAGGTTAGGGTGGGAGAACCTAAGGGTGCGAGCTTTGTTGTGTATCAAGAGAGAACAGGTTGACAGTCTTCGTCATCACATGGCACTTTCACAGGAGGAGTTTTTCTAGATTCGTAGGGATCGTGATGATGTTCGGAGGAGACTTAGGAAGTTGGAGTCATTTGTTAAGAGGCGTTTGGGATTCTGCCCTTAATTTGGTAGTACCATGGTTATGTAGGACATTAGACAGGTGGTTAGGTCTAAATGTTAGTAGTAGGAATATTGTAAATCAAGTACCTCGTCATGGGTTGATTGTAACAGAACTTGATTCTAATATATATATGACATCTTATTCTACTATTTCATCGTGTGTTCATCTTAAACAAGATATTGTTATTTACGCGTTCTGGCAAAACGTGTTATTATTATATTTTATTTAATATTAGGTATTTAGTTCTTATTATAAGTCACCGAAGATCATTCGAATCTCATCATGTGTTATGTCTTGTGATTAGGACATGACTATCACACATTCCAAAATGACCCCTGAAGTAATCGAAGAGCTCATTGCCCAACGAGTAGCTGAGGCATTGGCTAACTACAAGGTGACCCATGCTACTAACATTCTCAAGACCGAAAATCAAAGCTAAAATAGCAGTGACGGTGATAATGGAAATGGTGGAAATAGAGATGGAGAAAATAACAAAAATGGAAATCTAAATGAGAATGGTAGAGGTGCTATGCCAGTTGCTCGTGTGTGTACCTATCAAGACTTCGTGAAGTGTCAACCGCTCAACTTTAAAGGGACTGAAGAAGTTGTTGGTTTGACAAGATGGTTTGAGAAGATGGAAACAGTGTTCCACATCAGCAATTATCAAGAGGTGTATCAAGTTAAGTATGCCACTTGTACTTTGCTAGATAGTGCATTAACTTGGTGGAATTCACACAAAAGGACAATTGTAGTTGATGCTACGTTTTCTATGACATAGAGAGATCTTATGAAGTTGATGATAGAAGTGTATTATCTAAGGAATTAGATATAGAAAATGGAAACTGAATTGTGGAACCTGATTGTGAAGAACTATGATTTGGCTGCTTATAGAGATTTCAAGAGTTGACTCGGTTGTGTACTAGAATGGTTCCAGGAGAGGAAGACCGAATTGGAAGGTATGTTGGAGGTCTCCCTGGCAACATTCAAGGGAATGTGATGTTTGCTGAACCAAAGAGACTCCAGGATGCAATTCGGTTGGCTAACAGTTTAATGGACCAAAAGTTGAAAGGTTATGCAATTAGGAGTGCTAAGAAGAAAATAAAGTTTGAGAGCAATCAAAGAGACAACCATGCATAACAACCCCGTTCAATAGACTGAATGTTAGAGGATCGAATGTGGCCAAGGCCTATACAGCTGGTGGTAATGAAGGCCGGGTTTATGGTGGACCCCACCCTCTTTACAACAAGTGCAAGTTACACCATGTTGGGTCATGCACTATAAAGTGTAGAAGTTGTGGAAAGATTGATCATTTGACCAGGGATTGTAAGCCCGCAGTTCCTGCGGCAGTTAATTAGAGGGCCCTAGTAGTGAATCAAAGGAGTGCCACATGTTTTAAATGTGGAAGGCAAGGGCAATTCAAAAAGGATAGCCCCAAACTGAAGAATTAGAACCATGGAAAAAGGCATGTTATTCTTAAAGCTAGAGGGAAAGCTTATGCTATTGGCGAAGGAGATGCAAACATGGGATCCAACATTGTCACGGGTACGTTTTTTCTCAACAACCATTATGCTTCTGTATTATTTGATTTGGGTGCCAATCAAAGTTTCATGTTGACTACTTTTAGTACCTTGCTTGATATAATCCTCGATACCTTAGACATTAGTTATGCTGTCGAATTAGCTGACGGGAGAATTGCCAAAACAAATACTATGCTTAGAGGTTGTACCATAGGATTACTAGGTCATCCATTCGACATTGATTTAATGCTATAGAGCTCGGTAGTTTTGACGTTATCATCGGCATGGATTGGCTGGCGAATAATCATGCCATGATCGTTTGTGACGAGAAGATAGTGTGTATTCCTTTTGGAGATGAAATTCTGATCGTTCAAGGAGATAGGAGTGATAAGAAGAAGAAATCAACGTTGAATATCTTATTGTGTACAAAGACTCAGAAGTATATGGAGAAAGGTTTTCAAGTATTTTTGGCGCAAGTTACAAAGAAAGAAGATGAAGCTAAGTCACACGAGAAGCGACTAGAGGACGTGCCAATAGTATATAAATTTTTAGAAGTCTTTCCAGAAGACTTGCCTGGATTGCCATCTGCGCGACAAGTTAAATTTCAAATTGACTTGGTCCCTGGTACAGCACTTGTGGCACGAGCCCCTTATAGACTTGCCCCATTATAAATGCAAGAACTGTCTGCTCAATTCCAAGAACTTTCTGACAAGGGATTTATAAGGCCGAGTCCTTCACCATGGGGAGCTCTGGTCTTGTTTGTCAAAAATAAAGATGGATCTTTGAGGATTTGTATTGATTACCGTGAACTGAACAAGCTTACAGTTAAGAATTGATACCCACTCCCGAGAATTGATGATTTATTTTATCAGCTGCAAGGATCAAATGTCTACTTGAAGATCGACTTGAGGTCTGGTTATCACCAACTCAGAGTTCGTGACGAGGATATTCTAAAGACATAATCTCTCGCATGATCAGAGTCGGCATATACTATGAATTCTATGCTGGTCCCCTTAGGATATTATAATCCTAAGTGTGTAGTGACTTTAATGTATCGAAAGATACGCTTAACCGCTTCAAGGTGAGAGGTTTTGGGAGCCTTTTGAAAGCGGGCACAAAGGCAGACAAGATATCGGGCCTACTTGCCGTTTGGTATAATAAACTACCTATCATGCCTTGATACTTGGTACTATCTACGGACTCACACTCTTCGTCTTTCATGAGTTTAGTATCGAAGGACATGGGGCTTTCATTAGTTTAGAATCTTCTAAGCCAAAAATTTTAAGCATTTCTTTAATATATTTAGACTAGCTTCAAGGCCCGCCCGTTGGGCGAAGAGCTTTAAAGTATTATTGAAAGGAACATTCACGTATTTATAGTTGTCCCGTTATTGTTTTTTATAGTTGTTTTGTGTTCTTGATTTTTGTTGAGCTTTTCATAAACTATTAAAAAAACATAAGTATTAAAAGTATAATGTGTTATAAGTTAAGGGTTAAAAAGTAACTAAATGAAACTTTTGGGTTTAAAAGGTACATTTTGGAAATATAATTGTGATTAATAGTTTAAGTTGAGAGATTAAATGTTATGTTCATATCACACCTGCTAACACTTGAGTTTTATCATCTACCTAGTCTCAAGGTATGATCGGCATTGTTGATTCAAGTCTAAAACTAATTAGTATAATCGTTCTAATTAATATTTGATTGTTATTAATTATTTTTTATATCAATTATATCAAATTCGTATTTAACTCAAATTAAAAATAATCATTAAAGAAGATACCATCTTTCGTTTGACTTAATTGTAATCCAAAGAAAAGTTAAGTTCACCATCATCTCATCTCCGAACTCGTCCAGTAGCATGATTTTAGCAATTTCATCACACATGTCTTGACAAGTCGAGCCGAATATAATGGCATCGACATATATTTAAACGATGATGAGATTTGAACCTTTCTTTTTAGTACAAAGTGTGTTATCTATCATTCATATTTTGTATTCATGTTTAACAAGGAAAGATTTGAATATATCATACCAAGCTTTGGGTGCTTGTTTAAGACCATATAAAGCTTTCTTTAGTTTATAAACATGATCCAGTTTTTCAAAGTCAATAAATCCTGGAGATTGTGCCAGGTATACCTCCTCATTGATAAAATCGTTTGGGAATGCACTTTTTACATCCATTTGGAATAACTTAAAATCAAAAGCACAAGCATAAGCATAAGCTAATAATACTCTAATTGTCTCAAGTCTAGCAACTGGGGCATAAGTTTCATCATAATCGATGTCCTCTTGTTGATTATAGCCTTGAGCAACTAACCTAGCCTTATTTTGAAAAACGACACCGTTCTCGTCTAACTTATTTCTAAATACCCACTTAGTTCCTATAATTGTCATATTCATAGGTTGTGGTACTAACTCTCAAACATCGTTAGCAATGAGTTGATTTAATTCTTCTTGCATGCGATTATCCAAGTTTCATCAGTTAAGGCTTCATTCATTTTAGGTTCAATATTGAGAAAAAAAAAGAAGTTACTTTGGTTTTTGGGCTGTGAACCTAAGGGTTCTTTGATTAAGGTTTCCTATGATATTTTCTAATGGATGGTTCCTAGATTCCTTACTATTAACTATTTCGTCAATTTCTAAAGTTTCATCATCAATGTCATTTTCTAAGTTTTTCTTTTCGGTAACCTTAATAGCTTCTTCTTCATCTAAGTCATCATCCACCAAAGGTGATGTCTTAAAGGGTGGAGGAGTTTCATCAAATGTCATGTTAAGTGATTCTTCGATTTTTCTAGTGTGTTTATTAAGGATGATGCAGGCTTTACTATTTTGGGAGTAACCTAAAAAGACACCTTCGTAAGACTTTGGGTCAAACTTAGTGAGGTAGTCTTTAGTGTTTAAAATGAAGCACTTGCTTCCAAACACTCTAAAATAATCAAGAGTAGGTTTCCTACCTCTCAGGAGTTCATAAGGTGTTTTTCTAGGATGGCTCTAATTAGGAGTCGGATGAGAATGTATGTTGAAGTATCTATGACGTTACACCAAAACTTTTGTGGTAACTGATAAGTGCTTAATTACACATATCTTTTACCTCTAAAAACGAGCTTAAATGACCAAAAACAGACAAAAACTGCCAAATATATGTTTGTTTTGCATTTGTATTGTGCAGGAAGTGGATATCATCAAAAAGACAGAAAACCAAGCCAAAATGACAGAAATCAAGCATGGAATTGAAAAGACTGAGCAAAATCAGCCAAAGGCCCAAAAATGTCAAAGTAGAGTCAATACTGAAGAATCAGCAGCAAACCCGGAGCCGGAACTAAAGAATACTATTGAATGCCATCTTTACCCATCTGATTGCCGGGAAAAGCCCACTATTATATTTAATGAAAACTGTGAAGACCAAATGGGCCCTCAATCAATTACAACAGCCCATATGTTGCAATTGACAAAGACTGTGAAGACATTAAAGCCCGATCCAGCCCCAGTTACAGCCAATCTCAGCATGTTGTACACACCAAACCCACTCCATAACCTTATGGGCTTGAAAAAGCCCAATAACCAAACTGTAACCTTAATGGGCCCAAATTCAACCACACAACTTATTGGCCATACCCAAACCCAATGGCCCAATACAAACCAGCCCAACAAAAGCCAAAATCCATTTTTATAAACGTAGGGGCTAAATTCCAAGTTTTGAAGTTTGTTTTATTAAGAGAAACAAAAGAAATTAAACACAAGGCAAAATTGCAATTTTTCCAAATCCCTTTTATCCTTTAGTTATAAAACGCAGGGACCATTTATGCAATTACCTTAAACCTTTCTTTATTTCTTTTATAAAAACGGAGGGGCTAATTCTATCACTTTCTAAAACTTGTATAAACTAAACTTGGGCTTTAAAAGAAATGAAAAGAGAGAGAAACGTGGAGGACCATTTGTGCATCTTTTCCAAACCTTTCTTTTAAAACCTGTAACAACCCGTACCCTCGAACCACTTGGCGCCAAAACCTAAAACCCCTCTCCCCCACGGTTTCACGCCCATACCACTATCCTAAGTACACTCACAGCTCACCCTCACCAATTCCCAATGACCCTATAACCCTCTACCCTGGCAAATCACTCAACCCCGAAAACCCTTTCATGGTGAGATGAAGACAAGAGCCAATCCAATGGCTAACTTTGTACTCTCATAAGAACAACAGCCCAAGACCAAGAGAAGTTTTTTGGACTTCTATAAAAGAAAAGAAGACCAAGCCGAAGCACCACACCCCTGTTTTTACTTTCTTAGTTTAATTTTAATTAAAGTTTGCTTTAAAATTATTGTACTCAGTTTGTTTCAAGAGTTTTTGTTGTAATATTTCTGTTTTTAATATAAAAAGTTAAGAGTTTTAGTGAAATTACTATTGTCAAAATTTCAAGTATAATTTAAGTTGTTTAATTCTGTTTAAATTATTTAAAAATGTGTTAAAAGTTATTAAACTTCACTTATAATTGATTCTCTCAGCCTGCATTTACCTAGAAAACAGTTAAACAACCTTTTTATATAAATAAGGGGGTGTTTGGTTTAGACCTTAAAATGGGTCATATGGGGGTTGTAATGGGTTATAACCACTCAGCCAACTTTGGCTGAGTGTGTAGGGTTTATTAAGCCACTTTAATCACAACTTTTAGTTTGAAAATAAGTTTTTAAGTGCCCTTTTATATTCTGTCAAAATTTCAATAAGCCAAATTAAGCTTAAGTGCTCCAGCTGCTTATGCAGCTTAAGCACCTTGTTATTGTGCTTATGGGTGTTGTTTCTAGCCATTTTATCCACCCCCTTGTTCTGTCCCTTTAATTTGACCAAGTGAAAGTCAAAGCACTCATAAGTCATTTCTTTGTAAACCCCCATCTTTAAGCCCAAAATTCAGCAATTAAAAATCTACATTTATAAACCAAACTTTGAAAATAAGCTCATTGACCACCCCTTTTAATCTGTTTGTGGTTGGTTTTAGGTAAAAAGCTCTTGAGTGCTTATTTTCATAAGCCTAAAAAGCCCTTAAGCTCACTGTTGCATTTCCCCTGGTGCTGAGCACCATAATTCAGCCCCACTTTTCTAGCTTATTTAATACTAAGCCCTAGGTTCTTAGTGTTTTTCCTTATAGCTTGTAGGTAGTTCTAGTAGGTTTAGCAGCTTATTTAATTTAGATTGCTTATTAGATTAACTTAATATAAGCTCAAAAGTAGGCCTTTTCTGTTTTCTTTTTAAAACTGCCAGCATAGCTTATCTCATTTCCAGCTTATTTTAGGGCTTATTCTAGAAACCTTAGCTTATTTAGGACTCCCCTCTCCCTATTAACTGTTTCCCATAGTTGTAGCTTATTTTGTAGCTTAAATCCCAATAAGAAAGAAATATAAGCTCATAAGCTTATTAAGCTTCTGCAGCCCCAAAAGCTCTCATTTCTGGCTTATTAAGTTCATTTCAGCTAGTGTGCTTATTAAGAAAAATGTTGTCCTTGAGCCCCTTAACAACTTTGCTTTTATAGCTTTTTGATAATAAGCTGTTTGGACTTGCTTTGTAATCGGGGTCCATCAAGCTTAAGAATCATTTGTGTAATTCTCCTTTTTATTGTTAACATGGTTTTTAGTAGCTATGGGGTTAGTTTTTAATTGCCATCGTTAATCCATTTTTAAGTTTTTCCTCTGTTAGTCCTTAATGTTAACTGCATAGTTAGTTTTATTTAATTTTAAATAATTATAATTAGGTTAGAATTTTAAATTAGTTTAATTAGAATTTTTATTTTTCTGTAACTTTTGGGCATTTTTATAATTTTTAGAATTGATAGCTTTTTCTGTTATTTTAGTTTTATTTTTTCAGGAATTTTTATAACTTTTATTTTTTGTCTTTTTCTATTATCATTAGTTTTAATTAGTTATTAATCTTTAAAAAATTCATATAAAAATCCAACTATTTAATAAAAATATTTTTTCTTTTTTATATAAATTTTTCTTTTGTCATTTAGTGTCTAGGATAAATATCTATATTTAGTGTAGCTTAATTTTTTATTAAAATTCAGTCTTAGACCGTTTTTTTCACGAGTGCGTTTTACTCGTTTCTTTTCGTTTTACTTCTCAATACGACCTCGTTTTTAGTTTCTAGTTTTCTTTATTTTCGATAAGTTAATTAAGAATTTAATTGTGATTTTTAATTAATTTAGCATTTATTTTCTTAATTTTTAGTTATTTAGGTTTCCCGATACCTGATTTGTTCCCCTTATTTTAGTATAGATTTTAATTTTTAGGATTTCCCTTTAACTAATTTTGGTTCCACGTAGTTAAGATCCCATTTCCTATATCTGTTTCCCCGTAGATTAAATTAGGTTTTATTTAATAATTTTAGTTTGTATTATATCAGTGTTTCCATTATTATCTGAATATTCTCCATCATTCAATTTCTCATCAAACCAGGATTACCTTCAATTGCAGCCTCGTTGGGACCACTTCGACCTGGGGGAATATCTCTTCCAGAATCTTTTTATCATTGATTCTATCTTGTGTATTTTATCCTTTTGTGGAATTTGACCTTTTGCCTTGGTCAAGGGCATTCGGTCAGGATCTGTATTAGGGTTGCTATATAAGTGTGTGCTATACCGCGAATCAGTTGTGAACTCGAATTTTAGAGCGTAAGTAAATTCCATACCTACTGGACTGACTGTCATTAAACCAGCCCCGGACCATCGTCACCTGATGCTTCGTCAGTATATAACCTCCATCTTGCGTTCTTTCCCTTTTCCTCCTGTCTTTGGAAGTCTGTTTCTTTGTCTTCTTCTTGAGTTTCTGCCAACAAGTTTGTGAGGCCTTGTGCTTTTATTACGTTCCTTGGTTTATATTTGATATCGTGTTCTCTGAGCTCTATGGCCCATCTGGCCATCCTCCCTGATTTTTCACATTTTAATAACAAAAGCCTTATAGGCTTGTTCGTCAAGATTATTATTTTATGTGCTTGAAATTACCTGTTGAGCCTCCTTGTTGCATGGACTAGGGCGAGCAACAATTTCTCCATGATTGGGTAATTTAGCTCGGCTCCCTGTAGCACCCTACTCACGAAGTATATAGGCCTTTTGTCTTTTCCTCTTTCTGTTATGCTTACGCACTCTCTTGAGGCTGTTAAGTATATAATCAGGCTTTCTCTAGCCTTTGGTGCTACCAGGGTGGGAAGCTTTTCTATGTACTTTTTCATGTCTTCGAAAACTTTGTCTGCCTCTCGTGTCCACATGAAATCTATTTTTTTGAGACACCCTTTTAGTGTTTTGAAGAATGGTAGGGATTTTTCCGCACTTTTAGATAAGAACCTGTTGAGGGCTGCAAGCTTTCCATTTAAACTTCACACTTCCTTAATGGGTTTTGGTCGTTTGAGACTTGTTAATGCTTGAATCTTTGTTGGGTTGGCTTTGATCCCTTGTTTTGAAACTATGTGTCCTAGGAATTATCTTTCTTAAATTCCAAAAGAGCATTTCTTAGGATTTAGCTTCATATTTATCCTTTGTAACCTTTCGAAGGTTTCTTGGATGTCTGCTAGCATATCTTCCTCATCCATGCTTTTTATCACCATGTCATCCACATAGGCTTCCATGTTTCTTCCGATATGGCTTTCGAAAACTTTATCCACCAGCATTTGATATGTTGCTCTTGCATTTTTTAGTCCGAAAGGCATCTTCTTATAGCAGCATACCCCTTTCGGAGCGTGGAAGGTTGTTTTGTGCTCGTCTTCTTTTGCTATTTATATCTGGTGGTATCCCTTGTACGCATCTAGAAAACATTTGATTTTGAAGTCGGAGAGTGAATCTACCTTCCAATCTATTTCTGGTAGTGAGTAGCAATCCTTTGGGTAGGCTTTGTTGATGTCAGTGAAATCAACACACATTCTCCAGGCTTCGTCTGTCTTTTTAACCATAAAAGTATTTGCTACCCATTTTTGGTATCTTGTTTCACGTAGAATTCTGGATTTTCTCAATTCTTCCACTTCCTTGGAAGCTGCGGCGCTTTATTCGGGAGCCATTCTTCTCTTCTTCTGTTGTACAGGTGTGATTTTCTTATCTTCATTTAGGTTGTGTTCTGTGACAAAGATTTCATCCCCTATCTTGAGCGTCCTTGGGATTCCTGTCATATCGGAGTACTTCCACGCGAATATATTTGCGTTATCCCTCAATAGCTTTACTAACTTTTGCTAAAAATGTGTTGAGAGTTATCTTCCGATTGTCACGGTTTGTTTAGGGTATTTCTGGTTGACTACCACTTTTTCCTCTGGGTTCACACATTCGGAGACTATGAGTGAGGTTTCGAGAAGAGATTCTTTTAGCCTTTACTTGTTCACACCTTTTTATGTCTTGGTATTCTGACATAGTAACACTTGGTCTTATTTTTGACTGATATAAGACTGCAGAGTGCATTGTGGAGGGTATCGTTCCTAATTCTGCAATAGCAGTTCTCTTGAAGAGCATATTTTGTAGGGAATCGGACCGTACTATTAGGAAAGTGATCTGCTCGCTTCTATAATGCGAGGCTCCCCAACGGTTATCCGTAGACAAATCTCTCCCAGGGGGCTGACTTGCTCGCCAGAAAATCCTGAGAGTGTTGTATATACATCTTTTCTCCATTATCTAACTTCTTTTATGAGTTTCAAGAAACAGTGCTCGTAAATGATGTCGCAGACAGCTCCTCCATCCAGCAAGACCCTTCCTACTTGCCTTCCGTAGACTAGCACACTTATGAGGATAGGGTCTAAGTACGGAGCCCTGTTTTGAATTGGAGGGAATATCGTTTCTTCTACACTTGTGATTCTCGGAAGCTCTTTCCTTTTAAGAGGGTTATTTATTACTCTGATCATTAAGATTGGCTCTTCTTTTTCGCCCATGACTGGCTTTGCTTTTATGGCGAGAGTTATCCATTCTTCGAGCTGAGTGTTCATCTGTTTGGTCCTCCTTTTTCTGATTCCTTTTATCAAGTGAGATAACTTTCCCAACTTGACAGCCTCTTATATTTGGTTTTTTAGTTTTCTGCATGCGTTGGTGTCGTGGCCGTAATCTTGGTGGAACTCACAGTATTTGGATGTATCTCTTGCCTTGGACGCTATTTTGGGAGGCTTTTTGAATGTTTTTCCTACGGTTTTGGTGGCTAGGATCTCCTGGGACTCTTTTGAGGCTTTGAAAAATTACTAGGTTAGGCTCCTTGTAAGGGGTGAACCTGTCTCGTTTGTCGCTACTCTTTTTGCCAGAGCCTTCCCATGGTCTTCTCTTCAGAGTTTTGTCTCCCGTACTACTATCCATAAAGGTGATTGGTTTTCCTTCCGAGGCCGTTTCTTAAGCTTGCAACCAAGATTATGTCTTTTCCATACGCCCGTCGTAGCTTTCAGGAAGCTTCATGGATATGAATTTGACTAATGATTTTATTTTTACCCCATGTACGAAACCTACTATTCTTTGGTCTTCGTTAAGCCTGGTGATCTGAGTCGTTTTGTTTGTGTAACGTGTTATAAATGCCCTGACACTCTCGCCTTCCCTCCTCTTGATACAATTTATTGCTAGATGAGTCATGGTTTGTTTCTTCTGCTGTTTACAGTGTGTCCGTAACCTCTTCTTCAAGTCTTCATAGCTGGTTACCACCCCCTTTGGGAGGCTATTCCACCAAACTCTTGCGACATCTTTTAGTATATAGACGAACATGTGGCATGTGATCGGCATAGCCTACTTCTCCATTCTCATTGCTCCTTCAAAGACATGTATGAAGTTTTCTGGATCTCCTTTTCCATCGTAGTATCCTACATGGGGCAGAACCTTTAAGTTATCCTGGAACTCTTCGATCCACATTGTCAGTGGTGAAGGGTTGTCAGGATCGTTCTCATATCCTCATCTCGAATGATCTAGCCATAGCAGGTTTTCCACAGAGTTTTGTCCGGCTGCGTACGCTACTCTTAGAGGGTAGAAGCTATTTGGGGGATACAGGTTACTCGGAGGGTACATGTTTTTTGGAGGATATGTACCATTTGGAGGATATACATTTCTTGAAGGAACATGTTATTTGGAGGATACAAGTTAGTCTGAGGATAGACATTGTTCGGAGGCTACGAGTTGCTCGGAGGATAGGAATTGTTCCGAGGATACGAGTTACTTGGAGGGTACTTGTTGTTTGGAGGGTAGGTGTTGTTTAGAGGATATATGTCGTTCGTAGGGGGGTACATGTTGTTAGAAAGGTACATGTTGTTTGGGAGATACGAGTTATTCGGAGGATACATGTTATTCAAAGGGTATGTGGGGTTTGGGGGATACACACCGTTTCCCGTAGGATTTGTCCCATTTTGTCCCTCTATATCTTGGAGGGTACATTGCCCCCCCCCCATCTAATAGAGTTACTGGTTAGGGTTGCGATCTCCGTGTGCGGGGCTTCTATGAGCGATCGGAGCCTCTCTAGGTGACAGGGTCCTCCTTTTCCTCTTTGTTTCTCGTAGATGTGCAGTTAACAACGGAGGAATTCCTTGCATATTTTGTCCCTCCATATCTTTAGGAGGTTGCGACTGGAATCCAAGCGGTGCCTCCTTTTCTCTTTCCTCATCAACATCTTCGCTTGAGTAATTCAAATAAGTAGCAATACCTTGTAGCCTTAGCACTTTCATTTTTCTTTACATGAGGGGTTCCAGTTGTGAGTAGTTAGCCATGACAAAGGCTTCATCGACTGTTTGCATGTCGGGGTGCACTGGGGTTACCAAGTGTGTTTGGCTGTTTGAGGTGATGTTCGAGGTAGGATTAAGAGGTATGGTGACTTGTGGTCTTCCTACAACCCTTCTCTCGTCTCCAACAGGAACTACTGCTGCTGACATCATGAGTGTTGGTGATGAAGGTGTTGTATCGATTTCCATTACCATGATGTTATCAAGGTGGAAGTATAAAAAATGTAGAGAATAAAAGTGACCCGACGAATCAGTATTTCATGGGTCCTACCGGGTGTGCCACTGATCATACAATGATTTGCACCTTATTGATTAGAGCCTGTTGTTGAAGAACAAACTTGGATACTTCAAAGCGTGGGGAGTAGATCTGAAATAAGACAGAAAATAATCACTTGGGTTAGCATGGAGTGTAAGGGTGGACCCTACGAACCGGCTCTGGTGTGAGAATCAAATATCATGGTTATGGTATGTATTTTAGAGAGAGAAAGTAGTAAGTGTGTAAGAACATACCTTAATTGTGCAAATGAGGCGGCTATTTATAAGTAAACCCTAGGAATGTCCTATACTTTGCTACGTGTCTGATTCTGTTTGGATGGAGTGGAGCATGATCTCGTCAGCCAATAGGAAGACGTCTGTCGAGGCTCTGAGATTGTGCCCATGTGCGGCGGTTATGCACGAACGAGAATAAAGGACAACCGTTTGTCCTTGTCGGGTCCATAAAATATTATGTTTTGTCTTGTAGCTCAAAGCCTTGTTCACCTCTTTAGAAGCTTTGAGTTCCTCGAAGGCTCGAGACTCTGTTTTGGACAGACTTTGTTGTGTATTGGCGGATTCCTTTACGATAGCCCTTAGTGGACTTTACGCCAATAAACACTTCGAAGTTTTATGTGTGCAACATCGGAGGTTGGGCTCCGGCCGTGAGATGAGGTACACCATCAATAAGTGATCTCACAAAATCACATGTGATTTGTAAACTACTAATCACAGGTGATTTACAAATCGCATATGATTTTTCTAAACATAATTTTCGTTGTGGTAAACCGTTAAGCATAATTTGTAAACATGGTATGGGGATTGAGTCATAATTCTTGCGTTGTGGTACCAGCCCAGGCCTTTGGTGATGGGTACTGGTTCTTCGGATATTTGACTTTTTCATGTTATATAAGCGTGAGATATATGCCCACTATAGTTAACACTATTATAGACTTCTTCATCTTGTTATAAAACCTTTTTATAACCCATTGTAGTATATGCCTTTGGTTCACGTATATAAACCTTTTATCATCTCTCTTCTATAAACTTTGACGTGCAATGGTATAGTCTCCACCTAAGACGATAACTCATAACTCAATATTAACTTCTCTTATAAACATCCATTAGATATGCTCTACCAACCATACTCATTATTTGGGACATATACGCAGCCCGTAAACATACAGTTTTGTGTTATGTGTGTTACAAACTTCGGCCTCGAGACCATGGTCAAGACCCAAACATACCAAGATCGGATATACTAATGACTTACGAGGACAATGTCTGGTCACTAGTGGTTAAGACTAGCGGCGGAAGCACATGGGGCCCCGGGTGGGCATGTGCTCTCTTAGCGAAAAAAATTGTAATGTAAATTTTCTAAAACATTCGGTAATTTTTGTAATTTGCCCTCTTATCGAACCAGTTTATAATGTAGTTTCTATACATTATTAAAGTTTGCCCATTCGACCGTAACTTTCTTGCTCGGGCCCATGATTAAGACCAGACATGATAATTAATACTATATAACATTTATCAGGCTGCCCCTGTCTCACAGCCTATTTTTTTATAATAAAAAAATATTTAATTAATCTTATGAACAGTAACATAATATTAATTTAATCTTATGAACAGTAACATAATACTAAATAATTGGTTAGTCTGTGTAAACCACTGTTTGTGAGAAGAGAGGGTACGTGTCCTCATTAGGGATGTTTGTGAGAACAGGTGGTAACACAACAACCATTTCCTAACAATAAAAAAACTCACATCGGTCTCACTCATCTCTCATAATTCAAAAATCAACAACACCACCACCGCTCCCATTTTCTTCCTTTTGATCTTTTTTCCGGTGGTTACACAATTTAGATGAAAGTACATCATCAAATTCAGTTTGGGCAAAATACATAAGCAAATTAGGGTTGGGTTTAATTTTCTGGTACCACCAGTTCATTAGCGGCAAACAGATGGTTTTAGAAATTAAAGGTATGTTGTTTTATACAAATTTTTATTTATTCGTATGGCTTAAAGCTTCAATTTATGTTTTTGTTCATGTGGGTTTAATGCAGCAGAACTTCTAGGAGATTGGGTTTCGGTGGGTCGTAGCACGGAGTGGCTTTGGTATTATAAGTATGTGCTTTTATTTTTGTTGTTTGATGTTTCTATAAGTATTTTTCATTTTTCTAATATATATGTTAATTATAATAATCACAAAGTTATATGGATGTTTAAACATTTGAAAAATATCAGTTAGCTAAAACCTAAAATGTTGTCTTAAGAAGACAGGTATAAACTAATATCGGAGTAGTTGGTTTTGGGCATATGTTATGTGAACGTTGAGGTATAGAAAAGAGAATGTTTTCTTAGGAAGAAGATGGATGAAGAACCAAGAGCATACCGATGAAAACTAATTCTCGAATGTATTCTTTGCCATTGCTCATTTAGAAATTGTGCCCTTTGAAACTCATAGTGAAACTTCTGCCAACATTCTCACTTAGCAATTTAGATTGAAAAATGTAATGGTGTTTTTTGTTTAGTCATATTGGGTTAAAATCTAAGTAAATGAAATTTAGTTTTGGAATACAATGATGTATATATTATTCAGTTAAGGCTATTGTAGTTATGACCATAGTTATATGTCAATTTGTTTAGTGGGCGTAACTTTCTAAAGGTCACATTATGTTATATAGGACCCGAAATGTAACAAACCGGTAATGACAAATTGATTTTTCTAAGAGAGAATTATACATAAGCATATATGAATAAAAAGTGTTTGTTTTAGCCGAACACTAAAAAGTGCTTATAAATAAGAAGCTAATGTGAAGAAATAGCAATCTCATTGATGCAATATATTGACTTTGATTTATGAGGTTAAAAGATTACTCCATTCTATTTTTCTTGACTATATCAAATTCCGAGGCTGAATAGGATTTCTGTCGTTAAACATTCTCCATACTATATTGCTATGATTAATAACATTTTTACTCCCCCATCTTTAACATGATCTAGGTACAAAATGTCTTGAGATGTTTTCGTGTGTATCAAGGGTTGGGGTCTGCTATGCAATAGTTCTGAGAATCCATGGTTAAGAGATAAGCCCATTTTGCCTAAACGGTCTATCTACTTCATAGCAATGGTAATTATTGATCTAATTTGCTACTCCGGTTATGAAAAAAGAGTCTCACAAATACGGTTTCTTGCAGGCGTGGCTCTCAGGTCAACTATGTTAGAGTTGGAGTGCAAGAGCACAAAAGGGTACGAAAGATGACATAATCAAGCGACGTGAATTATTATCCTAAAACTCCAAACCTGTCTGAAAATTTAACAAAATCGTGAAAGATGTGCGTATTATCAATTATTTAAATGAACTTCAGGTATTTCAGTTTTAACTGATTCCAGTATGTACTTTGTGTTTGAGTCAATGTTAAATGGTCTCACTTAATCAGCAAACTGATACTTCACTTACAGTAGAGGCGAAAGGGTTTCTTTATGGGAGATCGAGACATATAACAGTCCCGTTTCAACAAGCTTGGTTCAACCGATGACACCAAAGAATAAAAAGCCTTGATCTGCAGCAAATAATCCTATCATTGGTGAGAATTCTTACCTTTATTT